>JAFBJR010000060.1:5541932-5691767 GCA_016785285.1 Brachirus orientalis
ATAATATGTATGAATTTTATATAATCCAACATTAATGAATCACAAATTGCTTCGGTAAGCTACAAATCACTCCCTCTCAAAAGAGTTACGTCACTGGAAAATGGTTTTATCTGTGTGATTTTGATAATATTAGCCTCTAAATCTAATGCTGTTAGACATCAAATGTGTTTCTGAAGTATGTGTCCTCATGAGTAGATACAAGGAGACCTCCTGGCATGCAGCTCAGAAAACTAATCTAATGACTCCTTTATATAGTACATGTCTCATGTCTTTGCTTATTTTGTTTGTTTGACTGAATCATTTGATGTGAAGCAGAATCTTTCTGCATTGTTTGGCAGAATAATGAGTACATATTCTCTGGAAACACTTTTTTTTTGGTCTAATATTGTTAGATTTTGAGGCTATAATTATCAAAATCACACACATCAAACCAGTATTTTTGCCAATTTTTGCAACAGATTTTGATGAAATTTTCTGGGGATGATAGTTTTAGTGCAAGTTGCAAGAAAATCTTGCAAACAGCTGCCTTGGCAGAGGTTTGTGCTCTGAGAGCGTTCTCTAGTGAAACATTCATGGATCAACCCTAACCCTCGACTTAACTTCAGTCAGTGACAGGGATCTTTTAAGTTAACGTGTGGTCTTAATTGGCCTTTCTTAACGTTTTCTGTGGAGACACAGTGATGTCACCAGTTAAACTCTCTTCATTTTGCTGATTGGCTTCAAACATCGACACAGCTGTTAAAGCAGCTTAGCGCTCTAATGTGAAGTTAAGGGGAAGAACACAATTTTAGAAAGCCTAAGCTCTCATATCTGAGCAGTTTAAGAGATATTTTGGCTTTATACATAAGGATAGTAAGAATCTCTGCATAAGTGAATATACGAACACGTAAGTCTGCCTCCAAAAAATGTTTAAGATTTGTCATATGCATCATCTACAAATCAGATAAAAATGTAATTATAATCTAATTGATAAAGTTGAAATAAACAGACTGTGATTTCTACATGTCCTTTTAAAAATCTAGTTTAAGTAAAAAAAGATTAGATGTTTATGGTATAAAACAGTTTAATCAGTAAAAACAGGCGCAACAAAGTCTCTGTTAAGATATCAGAGTTGTCAGGAGCGACCGATCTGGTGATGATGTTTTTATGGTATGACATTTATACATTAAATTCTTATTGTCGGTAAAAAAAAAAAATTCATCAACAAACATCGCACTAATTTGATTGAATGCAACAGTCATTTCTAAAAACTAGGTCTGAATGTGTGAAGGAACTTTACATATTATTTACACTTTAACATAAGTTCTTAATTCATTTACATACGGGGAACCACAAGTGTCACAAAATAACAATAAGGCATGAACCCTGAAATTTGATTTGATTAAACATGAACTCAATACTCTATAAACAAACTAAATCCAAGAACTGATAGTAATGTAATACTGATCATCAGATAATCCAAATTAAAAAAAATTTGAAGTAATTAAAACATTTCATATGTTCATTTAAAAATATATCAAATGATTCACAATTATTCTTTAAAATATCTGATATACTTCATTTGTATATTCCTCTATTTATAGTTCCTCAGTTTATTGTCCAGTTTAGTGTATTCACCTAGATAAATAAACATTTATTCCTATTTTAAGTGTACAGTCATATAAAAAAAGGGTTTTATTCTTATTTGTGTGACACTTGAGTCTCCATCCTCACGGGCCACGCTGTACAGTAAAAATGTGATCACAGCTCCAACAGTATTACAGCACGTTTTATTATTTTACAAAACAAAGCTCTGTGGCTAACCTATAAAAGACAGCTGTTTAGTCAGTAAACTCGTATTGAACGTGTTCGTCCCTCACATAAAACAGTGACAAGCGAGAGCTTTTAATGTTCACTTAAAAAAAATGTGCCCTCATTGATTTACAAAAACAAAAAAAAAAGAAGTATCATAAATCCTTTTGAGTCCTTTTTGTAATTGTAGGTTCTCCTCCTGTGAAGGGGGAGCGGTCTCTTGACACAAATAGCTTATTCGGAGCGTCCGTGATTTGAAGAGCGATTTGAGGAGCCTCTGCGTCTGGAAACGACCTGACCTGCACTCGACTTCTTGGCCTGTGCTTCTCGGACTTTTCAGGCATGAAAAATAACTCAATAACCTGATTGCGGTCTCTTCAAATCTCACACTGGCACAAACACTAACCTCTCCAACAGCAACATAAACAGGCAAAGTAGCTCCGCATGGAAAAAGAAATGTCCCTGAATGTTCGCAACTCTGCAGCTAAATGGCAAAAAAGAAAAAAAGAAACGAAAATTACTTCTTCATTGTTCCATAGTCTTTAAAAACAATATATAAATCCTGGAACAAAAAAAAAAAAAAAACACCTTACAAAAGCATCAGCTGCCACTTAATCTGGGCAGAAAATTAAAAAAAAAAGTGCATTGCTTCAAGTATGTAAACAAAAGGGATTTCTTTAAAGGGAGAGTGAGATTCGTGTCAGTGTGCATGAGCCTGGGCCAGTGCAGTGACTCCTGAGGTTTGGCACACATGTTTGAACACACACACACAAACACACACACACGCACAGTACATCACACACTCACGCTCCTTCAGAGGATCACGATGTGGGGAAACTCCTTTTTTTCCCCGCTTAGTTTTTAAAGGGAGGGCCGGTGCTCCCTGTCTGCAGCCAGAGTTGACGAAGGAGGCCCTATGACCTGCAAAGACATCCCTCCGTCAACGCGGTCACATGGAAGTGTTGCAGTGGCTGCTGGGGGAAAAAAATAGGGATGGTGCATGGAGGAGGAGGAGGAGGAGGTGATGAGATCAGGATGGGTGTAGAGGAGTGCATAAAAAAACAAGAAAGAACACCAAAAGGAAGAAAAATAAATAACTAAACATGAGGCAATGACACAATTTCCACACACACACAGTGAGGACTGACAGGTGAGTCACCAATCTGAAGACATGATCCTGATCCTGTGTCTGAATGAGGATCAGAGCTTCATGGGATAAAATTAAAGAATAAAAATCTATGATTTTTGGAAAGAGAAAAGGGGCAAAGAAGGTTAATTAGTGAACTATTATTAGATTGAAATTGGTTTTGATATGTCTTTGTAAGTCTGTTCCTTTCTGAGTGACCTGATCAGAAGTGGACAACACTGAGTTCAGGTCTGTAATCAAGAAAACCACATTTGCAGGAGACCGCCTCTTCTGGCTGATGTGAAAAAAAATCCTGCGAGGGCACTATTTTTTTCCAGTATCTTTTTGGGGCGACTGCTACAATATAAATACTGATCAACAACACATGATTTTTTTTTCTAATCGTAATGACCTTTCATGTTACAGCAGCATGAGCAGAGCTTTGGTTCATTCAGCTCCTCCTGACTTTTATTCTTTGTCCGCCTGTAAAAATGAAATGCTGTCCACTTGTGATAGAATCACTCAGGACAGACGTTGATTCCATATTTGCACTGTCTTCAGACTGGCACTGTTTGAAGGATCAATAAAGTTTTATCTAATCTAATCTAATCTAATCTAATCTAATCTAATCTAATCTAATCTAATCTAATCTACACAAATGATGTATGAACACAAATGTACAAATATTCTGTTTTGTGTATTTGTTTTTGAACAAGTGCTTTGTTACATGGAGAACAGTCACTCTTACAGATTGGTCTTTTTTTTTAATCTTTTTTAATAACGATGTGGCAGACGCAGTTGTTGTAATCCAATCTGCACTTTGAATTTTGAATAATTTCTTTTTCTTCCCCCCCGATCATGTGGATTGTGAGGACTGGTTCAGTGGTTCAGTGAAACTGTATGGTTATGAAAACTGATCAGGATCTTTCCTCAGTGTTTAATTTGGCTTCTGTCTTCATTTGGCTCCATGTTAACATTAAAGATCTCCAACTACAACTACAAGCAATGGAAACAACAATCAGCACAAGTCGTGGTTTGACGCAGACAGTTGAATGAAACACTGAATGACTTCTGCGACACATTAGTAACACAAAACTGACCAAAATATTTGGTTTGTTAATTTTCTTTTTAACCTAACACTACACAAAAATCTGTTTTTGTTATCTTTCATGAATACTCACTCTGATCCTGACGAGTCTCCGTCCACTGTCCCGGCCTTGATGCTCATGGCGACACCGTTGAGCTGATCCGGTGGGCCTGGTTTAGAGACGCAGCCTCGGCTGTCGCTGGAGGAGGATTCCTGCGGTGACGTTCTGCCCGTGGCGTTTCCACACAGTTCATTGTGGATGTAACTGACACTGTTCCTCTCTACAATAGGAGAAAGTTGCTTCTTCTTTAGGATCCCTGTGTTGGGTTGAAAACAAGACGTGATGCTTTGATGAAAACAGGGCTTATAACAGGAAATAATCTGAAAAATTGTGATTTACCCCTTTAGGATAACTTCACATAAGTCACAGTAAGAATATGGTAACAGTATGATGATGATTTTGTAGAAGGGAAGTAACATTATGTTAATGCCATCTTATTTCTGTAATAAACACCAACCAATCACCAATTTTATAACAATGAAAATGTGTGTGGGAAATGAGGGAGGATGAATTCCAACTTTATAATATGGGAATTATCAACTTTGACACGTAAATCTTTTCATGTGAAGGTTTTACACTGATGGTAGACTATAGTAATTGTCATTATTAAGCTATTACCTGGATATTAATATGAAAATAATGGTAGTACTCTAATATTTACTCTTTCTTACCACACTATTACCGTTTTTATGAGAAAATACTGGAAGTAGCCTTAGTAATAAGAAAGTATGATAATCTAAAATAACATTACCTCATCATTACAAAACAGTCTTAATTATGGACTCATATTCCAATAAAAGAAAAAAAAAAATCCTAATACATAAAAGATCCCAATGTCTCTACAGCTGGGACTGATAATGAACAGTTTATACGCCACTATTACCATGTCGTTACTAAGGATGAGCATAAATATGTCATTATTCTATTACTCTATTATCCCTTTGATTATAAAGATTAAAGACTATTGGTGCTTAAATTTAGCTACAAAAGTTTTAACAATAATTTTAATTATTATTAATAATTCTCCTCCAGTAACTACCTAATTTGTGGTACTATCTACTCGCTCATGATGACAGCAGCAGCAGTCACTACTACTGAGCGCAACGCGATGTAAATTGAGGAAATTTGCGAGGGTCTTTGAACGCGTCTTGTAGCTGCTCCTCTAAGCTGAACACACTGTGAAACACCTGCATGACTCTCGTCAGCTCTCAGGTGAAAACCATGGTCAGATGCACTGTGCAGCATGTAATGTGTGAGGGTGTAAAACCTCACCTTTGTGAGGGTGTGCGTTGAGGTTTGGCAGACTGTGCAGAAGCAGCGTCATGTTCTCCTGCGTCCGCTCTTCTGATAACGCCCGGGTGTCACCGCCGACGCCTGGCTCACGCTTGTCCGGAGTTTGTCCTGCGAGCTCGCTCTCACTCACCGCTGCATAATCATCGGGCCAGTACATCTTACTCAGACTCTTGTCTGGAAAACAAACACAAAGAATGCATGAAGTCTGTCAATACGTAACTCAGGTTAATGCTGCTGCACGTACAGATGAATAATTTAAGGATCACCCTGTGTGAGGTAGAAAAGGGATGGCATCATCCATTTGCTCTACAGCAATGTTGTAGCACTAGCTATGTTGATTTATTATTGTTACTTCTGAGCCTCTCATACAGTATAATACCCTTACATTAACAATAATAATAATAATAGTGTATCCCTGTTATAGATCCCTGTTATAGTTATAGATCTTTTTAGAGGTTCAGCTCAATATTCACAGATTTAAAATTTAAAATTACAGTTATCACAGGACATCACACCATGAACTACTTGATATTCTAATGGAAAAATCTAAACTTAAAGATTTTAAGTATTCCAACATGTATAAGTTACTTTTTTTTTAATGGACACAGACGAAAGAAAAACTAAAACGGAAGAAATAAACTGCAACTTTTGCAATTTACTATTTGCAGCCTGAAGTGGGCTGGTTTCCAACATGTTCCTGTACCGTGTGGCTGAGGTTTCTTGGCCACATTGGATGCCAGATTTTCCCAGCATTCCTCAGGAGGGAGAGGACCCTCCTCGTCCTCGCTGTCAGAAGAGTGTGTCGAGGCATAGGAACCACTCTGATCATCCTCGAGAGACATGTCGCTGTCCGAGTCGCTGTCGTGATCTACAGCGAGAGTGCAAACAGTTCAGCGACACAGTTTAATGTGGGTGACGTCAACCTGTGATGATGAGGAGGACGAGGAGGAGAAACGCACCTTCCATGTGCTCTTTAGTTTCATGGAAGAGTGACCCGTGGTCGTTGAGCGCGATGTGCGCTTGACTGTTACTTAATCCGTCATCCCTGAAAACACACAGGACATCAGTTCACAGTTACTCCGGTCACTGTGATGCTCAACACATCACAACTTAATTACTTTAGTCTTCATCTTGTTTTCTTACCGGAGCACAAAGGGCACGTAGCTCTGCTGACTCTTACTGCTCTGCATGGTGCCGTTCAAAGACACGCTCGAGTCTCCAAAGGGGAGGTGGTAAAGTCTCCCATCCATGTAGTTTGTGCTGCATTTGTAGCCCTGAAAAATGAAATGGTGAGGAAAAAAAACAAATAATTTAAAGAAAAACTAAATCCCAGCAGGCCATATGTTGGTTCTGGGATCTGTCAATTTGACTTATTTTGATACATCCATCTATAAATACTAAATTTCCCATTGTCAAGTGATACAGAATGAAAGCAATAACTCACTGTATTTTGAAACAATGTGGTTGTGAGAACGTTTAATACTTGAATGATAAAAGGCTAAACAGTTGTCGCTCTTTATTACCAGCTACAACTGTGTGTGTGCGAACCTCATTATCAGATACAACCTAAATATCAGTCCAGAAATGTAACTGCTGATCGTTTTGAGGTTTAGCGGGAAACACCAAAGTACCATAATAATTTGAATTATTATATTATAAAAACTGACTGGTCCGAGGCCATTACTGTATTTTAGACATTAGATTTGTAGATTTGTGTGTACGTGACTTAAATAACATGCACAAAATGTGATTCATTTGCAAAATGAATTTCTAATTTAATTCATTAAATGTCTAATTTACCAAATCAAAACAACAGAACAACAATAAGTGTAACAGAAATGGTATTGTGCACAAATTAGCTCCAGTCATACTTTATACTGTGAACTGTGTCACAATAGTTTGTCATCAGTCAAAGTAGCGTTCGTGTTTCTACTGAAGCTCCTGACATGAGAACAAAGCTGCTCTTTCTCAGAGGTGTTAGACTCACAGAGGCCTTAGACTTCAACATGTGATCCGGGCGCTTGCGGCTGCAGCAGTACTTCATGGCATTCCTCACTTCCTTATTGAAGACAATGCGGAAGAAGAAAACAAACGGACCCTGTTGTTGGACAGTAAAGGAGAGACTTTTGTTAGGACAAATGACGTGAGACATTTTAAACTGTTGTTACCAAGTGAAGGGCTCACCTGCACACAGTTGAATCCAGCAAAGAGGTAGTGGAAGATGATCATGTCGCTGTTGACGGACAAGAGTGCCAGAAAACATGTGACTGAGACAAACAGGAGGACGCCTGCTGCAGTCTTCAGGCCCGAGCTGTGGAATATGAATCACATGAGAGGCAACACAGAGGAAAGTTAGTGAGGAGCCGTCAAAACAATTTCTATGCACTCATTGATCGGAAGATGGATGTCGATGATAAGTGAGCAGAATTACACTGAAGCCAAGGTCAGGAGTTCAGTAAAATTAGACTGAGGAAAAACAGTAACACAGTGTTTGTTTCAGGAGGAGACGCGGTCATAACAACAAGACAGACGTGGTGAAGGAACAAAGCCTCGCCCACAAAATGCTCTTTAATCACTGTTTAAAACAAAAAAAGCCTCAACTATATATTATATGTATGTACGTGTCCTTTTTTAAGTACACCTTTTGTTCCACATATGCAACACTGCCTCAAAACATGCTTACAACTGGTATGTGTAGTTTTCAAGCTCCTTTAATTAATTGTCCATACTGACAGTTTATTTCTCACTCTTAAAGGTGCTATATGTAAGAAATGTATTATATTAAGAAATAAAAAAAATGCAGTGTTATCAGAGATTAAGGAAACAGGTTCAATTAAAACACTGGCTTCACTGCCAGTTTATTCACAAAACACATACTGGACAAAACTGAACAAGTGTGAACCTAAAAAACCTTGTTGTACATATTCTGCAGCTTTAAAACCTTAAGGATATTATTGCTGCTGTTTAAAAACTCAGTACCGTTGCTAAAGGTCAGAGAATGTTTCACTTTTCTCTGTCATTTGTCACACACAAATGCAATTTATTTATTGTGAACAATAGTTCACTGTCTGTTTCTAAGTTAGATACACTGGAAAGGTGGAAAAACCTGAACTAACAGCCAGCACCTCTGCATTTCATGGTCACATGGGAGTTTTCATGGGGGAAAAAAACTCCCCGAAGAGTGCAGATATAAATCTAGCCTGAAAACCGACCTGTTCCGTTTAAACAAAAATAAAATTATCATCACCGCTGCACCTCAGTCGTGACTGCAACTTTTAGTTTCTTTGAATTAATTTTTTTCCCCTTCTGTATTCTGTTTTATTATGCCTTTAATATACGTAATGCTGCTGCTGCTGCATTTTCCTTTCTTTTAATAAAAACAAAAACACTTTCAACTGCCTTGTTATTGAAATGTGCTATAAAATCAACGTGCCTAGCCTTACTGGTCTTGAGTTAAATGTCTGTGCTCACAAACACTGTACTCGTTTGTACTTTGTATATTTTTGCTTCAGGCACACATTGTGATGATTAAATCATATCTAAAACATGTGGCCAATAACATTAATTTTATTTAGTTTAGCAATGTGTCTATTATCTATTACCCTTTCCTGTAATTTTATTTATTTTTTTTTACTTTTAAAAACAAATATATCAGGAAACAAATAATAATCTGAATAATATAATAATATACAATATCATAACAATAATATTTGTGCAGTAAGTAACTTCATGCACACATTACCTTACTGTACATGTGTGTTTTCATTGGTGACCAGGTAAAATAGACCACTAACACTAACTTTCAGGCTCACGATTTGAATTAGCTTTGGAAACAGACTTTTTGAAGCGAGCACGATGCGAACAGATGTTGGTGTGTTTATCTTTGATTTGATGAATCTAGGGCAGACGTGGACATTATACAGCCCGCGGGCCATATGTGGCCCTTCCACCCTCCCTGACCGGCCCACGTGAGGTTAATTAGAAATAATAAAGGTAAATAACAGGGCTCTGGAGTGCACCTAATGTTTCTGGAGTTTCCCATACACTGATCGATGCGTGGTGACAGAATCAACACTCGTGTATAATATTGTTCCGTTCATTCATCTCCCTGCCCCGCAGCTCTCTCTTTCTCGCTTTTACACACACAGAGAGATCAGCTGATTTGTCTGCTCCTTCTATCCACACAACCGTGCAGCTTATATCGAATGACCACACTAAGAACAGTGTCAACATGATCTCCCTCCCTGTTTATTATCTTATTATCTAAACAGCAAAGCTCTGTCGAAGATTCGCACTGCATCCGTTAGCCTGAGTGTGAGTGCGCAGACGCGTACCGCGCGGGTGGCAGCTGTTGGTGGTGTAAGACAGTGGTGTAGTCTACGTGACACGCAGGTATACGCCGTATACTCCCTAGGAAAGCTCCAGGATTTCCGTCTGTCCACTTAAAAATGTGCAAAGATCCATAACACTGTAGTTTTGGGACAGAACTTTAACTTTTAACTTTAACTCAGAATTTAATGTAGCCCTTTGGTCCGGCCCTCAACAATATTTAAAGTATCTCCTGTGGCTCCTGTGGGAAAAAAACTGCCCCCCCCGATCTAGGGACACTCACACACGAGGCTCCTTCTTCTCAATGCTGTGGTGTCTCAGGGAGCAGGAGGCTCTGGATGACAGGATGGACAGGAAGATGTTCATCTGCGGAGAAGAAATATAAGATGTGCAACTTGACAATGTAAAAAAAAAAGGGGGGGGGGCTTCAGTATCTGTTGATATGAGGTCACACATGGCTGCCTTTCATTCCCACTTCTTCTTCTTCAGCAAATAAATTCATTTATTGGTATATTTTCATCTAATATTGTAATAATAGATTAGATTACCAACCACACTGTGCAAATCTGATTCAAATCCGATTCATTTCAGGGACTCACCGACACCACCATAGCAATGGGTCCAGCAAAGCTCCAGATCAGGGTGTCGTACATTGACAGCCAACAGAAGTCTGGGTTCCCATAGCCTTCAGGATCCAGACCCACTGCCAAACCTGGACACAAACACAGACACACAGAGCACAGCACCAAATTCTTAATCATCAGCTTGTCAGTCACTTGTATCTCATTCATACAATTTTATTTTTTTTTAAATGTTGTATGCTGTACAACATTTTTCAAATGGTCGGGTCAGAAGACATTCCATTGAACTAATGTGTCTATGTCAGCAGCAACAAAAAAAATGATCAACATTATAGACACAAGATTGGACAAGATTGGATAAAAAGCATGTACAGTAAGTGGATTAGGGTGAATTTCCATCATTGGTATAATAGTGAATGGGGAAAATATTTAATAATATTTCATGTTAATGACTGTTTAGCTTGCCAACATGCAGTTAAAATGATTGGCTTGTATGTTGCACTGATTGAAAATGACGTGAGGGGAGCCTACATCTTTGAAGTCATTCTAGGGCCTCCTGATTTCAAATGATCTTATTTTTAATATTCTTGTTTTTTAATGTATACCATTTGCAATACAAAAATATATTTGTTTCAATTCCAAAATATAAGGTAACATGGTTTCATTTCAAAGCAAAAGTAAATAAAACAAAGCAAAATTGCTAAAACATCCTAAACTCTTTTGGTGTGACATGAGCTCTCTTTCGTTGCATTGCTGCATTTTTTTGACAGATTTCAGACCTGTGATGAAGGCGGGCACTCCCCAGCCAATCAGGTAGTAGAATCTCATGGGTCCATAGTTGATGTCCCGCACTTCGCTGATCATGCGGTAGATGTGCAGCCCTTCCAGGAAGAGCCAGGAGAAAGTGCAGAGGTAGAAGAAGTGAAGCAGGATGGCGATGACTGTGCATAAAAACTGCAGGGAGACAGGAGGAGACACACGGGGACACATGGGGACACATGGGGACACATGGGGACGTTACTGTCGTTGTACTGTGAGTGAAGTGTGAAGTAAAGTAGATGCAGAAATGAATTGGTTACCAGGTTGTCGGCCTGGTTGATGCCCAGGATGAAGATGAGCTCAGAGAAGAAAAGTGCAGTGGTTCCATTGTTGATTATACTCGTCTTGTTGCACTGCATGGCTCTCAAGCAGAGGAGGAAGATCGTAGTGAGGAAGAGGAATCCCAGCGTCACGCCCACTGTGCTCCACGTGAGGATTTTGATTGGCAGGATTTCGCCATTCTGACACGAACGCAGCAGTAGGAAGAAAGAAAATGTGAGTTTTAATCGTGTGCAATTGACAGAAATTGGGTGAAACAAGCACTTTTGGGCTCACTCACTTCTCTCCTGGAGACGTCCATGAGCACAGCAAAGCTGGTCATGTGATAACACTGACAGCTGATGTGGGTGCTGTTTCTGAAAACCACCTCACAGCCTTTTGCTGACCAGCCGCCGTGACCGGCACTAATGAAAACAGGAAAACCATGTGAGAAAAGCACAACGTTGTCCAACAGTGTGTGTGTGTATTTGTTTGTATATATTGTACTCACAGTATGCTGTGGTTCCAGAAGACACAGATGGGTTTGGAGCGCTCCTCAGTGGTGACCAGGCGGAACTGCACAGTGATGGGTTTGTCCAGCGTGTGCTGCAGCAGCTCATCATTGTCGTGCACTGTGATACTCACCACCGGTGTGTTGATGACAGGGCGCTTTGGAACACTAAGACAAACATTAAATAGAGTGTGAAAATAAAATACAGTATAAAATACTACTAATAAACGTTAAATACTTTAGGGTTTTCAGTTGTGAAAATGTCCAGAACCAATAATGCGTTCTGTGTGTTTCCATAATTTCTGACTGCCGTTTGTCAGTTTGTTAGTATTAAAGATGTAAATCACTGAAAACTGGTTCCATATCGTTATGTATTTTAAAACAATTTAGTACTTAAATATTTCCTCAAAGACATCAACCTCTGTTTAAGTCTCAGCAGGTCAGGACAATTTATTTCGGACAGGTTTTTCATGAACTAACCAAATTAAATGGTGAAAACTGAATATTTGTCTATTTGTCAATAAATAAAGACTGGAGGGATTTTGAAAGGAAATTTGAACATTATGTAAATGTTTCTAAATTTATCTTGTTGGCCGTGCAGTCAAAACATAAAACACGTGTCATGTGACTGTATGATAACCCTTCAGTAGTTTCCCCGTCAATGTCGGACGTGACTTTGTCTCACCGCAGACTTCTCTTGTCAGGATCGTAGCTCTCTGGTAACAGCGAGGCCAGACTGTGGAAGATGATGACGCTGGCGATGGCGTCCTGCTGGCTGTCATCTGGGTGCCGTCTTTTTCTGGAGGAGGAGCGGTTCCTCAGCGACGACTCCGGAAAGATGTCCAGGTGTCTGTGGCCCTTGGTATCCACTGGTGGTTGGAAGACAGAATCAGGCAGTGTGACAGCCGTCTCCAGGTCCATGGGACGAGGGCCCCGCAGGGACTGGTACCGCGGGAGTTTGGCTCCGGCGAAATTCATCTTCTTCAGGCGGTCCACAGAGATGACTGAGATGCAGAGGGCAACGGTTGAGTGAGAAGAGAAAGAGAGATTAACCACAGCATCAGAGGAAAGAGAAGATAATGCCAAGCAATATTTTAAATGACGCTGGGGCTCTTTAATTTGAGAATAATAATTTTACTTTACTTTAGGTACAAAATGTCTTTCTTGTACAGAATTTTAATTTCTAGTCAATTCACCTTTGAACAGCAGAAACAGCTTCATAAACTAATTCACTCAAACTGCTTTTAATGCTTATACAACAACTGAAACATCAACATCCTTCAACAATTCACTTTCAACAGCAACAATTTAGAGAGAAACACACAGTTTTATTATCATCAAAGTAGAGCTTCTACACTTTTATCTGAAATGTGTTTTATTACAAAAGGGAGGGGCTCTTCTTTTTCTTGAACTAAGCTATGACATATTGTATAATGTTCTAGAAAAGAGTGCATGGAGGGCTACTGACAATGCCGTTTTTTTCCCACAGGCAACTTTATACACAGTATATTGATACCTATCAAGACTTGAAGATGATTACAACCAATGTGACAAAAAGTGATTTAGAAAGAAAGTACTACTGGATACAGGTTCTCTTCTCAAATGATTTCCTGACAAGTAATGTTGTCTTGCTGCATTATTATCATATGAAAAAATTAAAAAAAAAAAAGCATCACTAGAGGTTGTCAGCATGTCACATCCTGTCTCCTGACAAAACACTCACCAATGTGTGGTGTGACGATGGTGAAGGGGGTGAGGTAGGTCTTCCTCATGTTCTGTGCCAGCGTGTTTGCGTATTCCTCGTAGTGGCGCAGCAGCGCTGCTGTGCCGCCCTCCGAGTGCTGGATCAGCTCCCAGTGCGGCCGCGTGTCTGGAGAGAGGATGGCGCTGCCCACACGGACCAGATTCTGTGTGGAAACAGTGAGAGTTCAGAGTGTCAGGATGTCACAGAGGAGAGTGAAATGAGGTGTGATGTGTTTCCTGCAGTTCCAGCACCAAAGGCTATGATGCCCCACATCGACCTTCTGTTTGTACACCAGGACATTTTACTGGAAAACATGCACCAATCTAATGTTCTGGCTATATTTCATGTTGAATCCCCCCTCTCTCTCTCTCTCTCTCTCTCTCTCTCTCTCTCTCTCTCTCTCTCTCTCTCTCTCTCTCTCTGTGTGTGTTTGTACGTGTGTTACGGCAACTCGTGGTCGTTCACCTCAGTGAAGTGGACGTCCTGCGTGGCTGTGAGGTTGAAGCCTTGCTGGCTGCTCTCATGCTGCAGCAGACTCTGTGTGAGCTGATACGCTACTTTGACGTCGCTGCCGTAGTATTTCTGTGTGTGCAAGGTGGCATTGGCCAACATGGCTGCCGTCTGCTGAACCCGTCCAGAGTCCAGGAGCGATGCATTACGGGAAAACTTCTCCGACTGGAGAGGGAAAAGGAAAGCATTATTGGTGAAAACATCATTTTGACAGTGCTTCCATGACTGCACGTGTGGGTCAGTCCAGGCTGGTACTGTACATACAACAAGTATCTGATGGATTTTCATGAAAACTTTGAACTTAAATCCATTTGTTCCATGTGGATGAATCCTGACTTTACAGTGATACCAGCATTTTCAAGTATTCAAGGAATTGTATTTGTTCCCCTGTCTTGATATTAATAGATATCAATCTTGATATAAATCAAATAAAAACAATTGATTAAAGGAAAAAAGTATACTGTAATGATGGATATATAATAGGGATTTTTCATAATAATAAAATAATACATTTTATTTATATAGCGCTTTTCATAAACGCTTTCAGTCACTTTACATTAAAAGCACAAGAGTGGATAGGATAATTAATTTAAATAAGGAGAAAAATACAAATAAGCTAAAACCAAAAAATCTTGCTCATAAATAAAAATATAAAATCCTACAGATTCAAGTTCGAAAAATGTTAAAAAATTAAAAAAAAACCTATTGATAAGGTCACAATTTGACAGATGTTAAACTGACAATATAAATGTTTGATTTTAAAGTGTTTTTGTCATGTACATGATGTGGTTTTTTAAATTTGTAATATGTAAACTCCCTTGAGAGATTATTTTATTTTGTTGAATTAAAAAGGACTGACTTCCTCTTTTTATTGCCAAGACTAATTTTCTATCAACAAATCTGAACATTAATTTCAAGGTGCACTGGTACCAATATTTTCTACATTCATGCAACTGATTGCAATGATTTTTGATTTTTGATTTTACAAGCCTCTGACACAACATTCAGGGTTTGGGGGAAAATGCCAACAGAAAGGTTTGTGGCTCAGACGTTCATGTTCTTCTCAGGATGAATCAAAAAACACATGATCGCATGATCAATTTGTTCAACACTTTGGTTCGTAATTTAATATCTGCAACACTAATAAAATCCCCCAGATTTTACTGGCAAGATATTAAACCAAATTGTTATTGTTATAGCAAACATGTTAGTTGAACGTTACTATTGTTATTATACTGAACACGTGAGCAGGGTGATTAGCACCTAAACTGTCACCGTTGTGTGACGTTAGACTTAAAACTGACAGAGAGGGGGCGCTACACACCAGGTCTTTTAATTTGCTGAAGGTTACAGAGGTGCAGTTGAAGAGATTGGCAGGCAGCCAGCCCTTGTGCTCGTCACAGTGTCGCACCGCTGTACCTGGAGAGCAGGAGAGAAGAAGAGAGCGCTATTATATGAGAGACGAGGGACTGACTGCCATTGAGTGAGGGCTTCAGGCAAGTGCCAAATATTGTCATTATTATACGGTAATTTGATGAGCTGCTGCAAATCCATCATACCGAGCGTTCCCTTGGGACAAGGAACTGCTGCAGGAAGACCAAACTTAGTCCTGGGCCACCAGATCCCAGCCTCAATGGCCTGAGGGCAGCTGTCATAGATAACTAAAAGAGGAGCAGGAAGGACAGAGGGAAATGCAGGATAAAAATGGAAACTTGTTCGGTAGCACTAAAGAAAGAAACGCTCTAAATTAAGCATTTTAGAAACTTGACCGTAATCTGATGTATTCTGACCTTCACAGCCGTTCGGAGAAACCTCAGCGAAGGGGTTGTCACAGCGATCACACTGGCGTCCAATTACACCCGGTTTACACTGACACTGGCCGCTCCCGCGATCACACGCTCTGGAGAACGAGCCCACCGGGTAGCAGTCACACAGCAGGCAGGTGTCGCTGCCATCAGGGCGGTAGTGGTTGTCCTGGAAACGTGATTGGACGCAAAGTCATGATTAATGTTTTAAATTATAAATCCTCATATAGACTAGTAAAGATGGGTCACGTGAGTGATTCTTGGGTTGGCTTGCCAAATAAATTAATTAAATTCTTTTTTAAAGCCTTTTACTTAAGATTCAATAAATAACATGCACAATGTGAAGTTGTGCTTCATTAATGAAACACAGATCTCTGGAAAATGTTTTAATTTTCGGTGTTACAAAAATGTCAGGAACAATAATCAGAACCATTATATTTTGCACAGATTTGCTCTATATTAGACAGTTTCTTTTAAAAGTACCTCCCTCATAAAAAAATGTAGAAAACACTGCCACAGAGTATCTCCACATGAGAACTAGGACAAGCTGCAGCTCCTGGTTAACCAGTTTCTCAGTAATATTTTATTGCATGGGATTGAGTGTATTTGCTACAGCGTGATGACTCTGTTGCAGCTGAGCAAACTCACCTTACAGCGACACTCTCCGCTGGTCTTGTTGCAGTCAGAGTCAAAGCCCCTGTCTGTCCGACAGTTACAGGGACCACAGGTCTTATGACCCCACCAACCTCTTGGACAAGGTAAGTCAGTCCTGTGGCGATACACATCATCTGTTTAGTTCATTCACAGTGGAAAAGGAACAAAACAACAGCAGCCGACACACACACGGTCTGACATGAATGTGGAAAACTGTACTTTTTCTCGCAGTAATGGCCAAAGTAATTGCTGGGACAGTCACAGGTGTAACCACGAGAGGAGCTTAGCTTTCGGGAGCACGTTGACTCATGTTCACAGGGGTTTAAGGAACACACATCGGTGCAATTGGTGCCGTAGTAACCTGCCAAAAATACGGAAAGCAAAGGAAAATGAGTGAGTTAAAAGAAAAGAAAGGAGGAAAACACTGTGTATAATGGAAGACAAACAAGCAGAACCTGTAATGTGTTACAATGTGTAACATTTATAGAACAACTCTTAATTGACCTAACCAAAAAAATGTATTATTTTCCAACAGGGTTCTTTGGTGGACTTTACATGATAACAGAGTAATAGAGACATAATTTTAAAAAGGTTGAAATATTCATGATATTCATGATAATATTCAAGATTTTGAGCCTTTAAGTAACGCCTCAACCTCGGACGTCAGTAATGAACATTGTTGTTGGTATTTGGACATGAGCACAGACTGACCCGTGAGGCAGGTGCAGGAGTAGCTGTCCCAGTCATCGCTGCAGTAGCTGTTGACGGGGCACAGACTGGAGCTGCAGGGGTCAGGCACACTGCAGCCCGGCTCCACGTTCACCTTTCTGGCGTGAGCCAGACTCAGAGCGCCGCCAACACGCAGACCCTGCAGGAAAACAAGCAGAAACACATGTACAGCGTGTAGCGATGCAAGAGCAACACAGCACAAGCAACTTTCACATCCAAAGATTAAATAGGAATATTTAATGTTTAAGGAATATTTAAATAAGAATATTTAATGCTGCAATTGTAACTTGTTTGTTGTTGAATACAGAACAGTTTTGCCATTTACACATACATATTATTCAGGAGTATTTGGGTTTATTTGGAGAAATTTTATTTGGTTATAATCGCTTTAAATTCAGATGTGTTCGATTTTTGCACCCTCAGGAGAGGCCTTTCATATGTACTTTTATATGCCGTTTGGCACTTCAATGTTGGTACAGGAGCCTAAACTGACTTGCATTTCACATATAGAAGTGGACGCTGACACATTACCCAACAAAGAAGAAGGAGACATAGAGGAGAGAGTGGAGTGGAGGAGTAACGAGTCTTGTGCTGATGTTCTAGTACGTGAAGGCCACTGTAGTTCCCTGATACACTTGGGCAAGAGGAGAGGTTGTTGGACGAGTCATCTGATTGTCACCATTAGACGTGACCAATTCTTACATATTGGACCTTAAAGTGTCTTGCACGTGGACAAGACGAGATGGGAATCAAACCCCCAAAATTCCATGGAGCAACTACTGCCATGATATAGTTGGTTTACCTTGAAACATATTCAAACATATTGTTGTTTAAAATGTAACATAAGCATCCACAGCTCCCAGTGTCCATATATTTTGTACTTTTAAGGATTATCATAGATGGGGAATAGAATGAGGTCAACAGAGGGGGTCAAACCTGTAAACAGCCACGAAAGCCATGCTGAATCTTCCCATCAGGTCTTGCCAAACCACCAATGCTCACAGTCTTCAGCTTGGAGTCCCGCAGCTTCCCGTCCACCTCCATACTTGCCTGACAAATTATAAGACACATATGACTGTCAGACTGACTATTTAGATGAATTTTACTAACAGTAAGACTCAACCACTCACCAGGTAGAGTCCATGATCTAAAGACAGCACAGCTTTGTGGTGACTCGCTGCTCCACCCAAACTGCTGATATCCAGCTGCAAATGATGCCAGTCTCCATCGTTCACCAGCGCCTCCTCCAGACGGGACAGAGTGGAGTCTTCGCCTCTGTGCAGCCCCATCATCACACTCCCCCCGCGCAGCTACAGAGGCAGAGAGGAGGACCGAGAATAAGGGGAGGACCAGCAGGAGGGCACAGGATAAAAAGGAAAAAAGAAGAAGACTGATAATTCAGCACTGCACTGCAACACACAATTAAAAGAAATAGAAAGTTCTGAACTTCAAAACTTGAATTTCAACATCTCGTTGGTGCTCGGCAGGAGAAAGACAGATCCCATAAAAATCAAGATAGTTGAGCAACATCAAAGAGACATCGGTCTAGACTGAGACTGAGTGCATGGTTAATCCTGTGATATGAAGAAAAATCAGGTGACCAGCAGGTGGAGCTCCATTCTTAGAATGTTCCCTGTCTTTGGCCGTCCAGGTGAAAACTGCTGTCATGATTTCACTGGATCTTAAAACCACGGGAAAATGTCATTTTTACAGAAATAAGAACTTAATATTATCACTGGACTGTAAAACACACACACAAAAAACCTGCTACATTATTTCCTGTTTCTTGACCTCAACGGTCTGAATAGTATAATAATATAATTATATTATTATTATATATGATTATATATTACAATAATAATATAATTCATATAGTATTTTCTTGAGGGTAAATGAACATTGCTGTGAATTGCAACATTACATCAGCGGATGTGAAATTGTCCGCAGAGTGAAATAATGTATGATGTAACTTGGCTTCAGCAGGAAGAGATCAGAGTGTGTTTTTCAAGTGTGTGTGTGTAACTGAAGACACACCTGCCACATTATTATGTACACAGGACACCTAATAACATGTCTGCTGCGGTCTTCTGCTGTTTCGGCCTGTTTGCTTTAAGCTTCAACGTGTTGTGCATTCACTGATGGTCACACCTTGGTTGTAAGGATTATTATTATATGTTATTTGAGTTACTTTCTGTCATTACATACCAGTCTGACCACTCTTCTCTGACCTCCGGCATCGACAAGACATTTTCATTCAGAGAACTGCTACTCGGTGGATATTTTCTCTTTTGTTTGACCTTTCACTGTAAATCCTCAAGGATGGTCGAGTGAAAAAAATCCCAGCGGTTTCTGTAAGAGTGGCTAAATCACCTTTCCTCCCAACTCTAACACTAACCATGTCTGAGTTCCTCCCATGTGACTGGCTTATTAGATGGGCGAACCGACCACAGCAGTGACCGAGCGTACATTTCTCTCACCTGTAGTGTGAGGTTGTGTTGCAGGCTAGATGAGATGTGTAGTAGTGTGGCGCTGGCCTGACGTGTGCGGAACATGAGCTCGACATGCCAGGGGACGGACGCTGCCGCCGCCGCCAGGTTGTTCCACTGCAACATGCTGTTACCCAGGAAACGCTGTGGGCTGGCCATGACTACAGTAAAACAGATGATAAAGAAGCAGATTAAATATTAAGAGACGGTAAAAGGTTGGAAGGAGGAAAAAGGGATGTAAATGAGAAATGAGAACAGAGGGCATCACAGCAGGTAAGATGAAATAATGAATCATTTCTGTCATCCTGTCCTTTTTTTCCCCTTTGCTTTTCAAACCCACCCATTCTGAGCGCACACTGAAAAGGTCTAATGTAATAGTAGAAGACGGCCATATAATTTCAGTTTTCTCCTGACAAAAACTGTTTTTTTTTCTCCTCCTGTTCACTCGTCGTGATGTTCGAGCTTCACTGAGCAGAATGATGTCTGTGCAGAGTTTGACACTAAAAGGCTGTCTTCACTTTTATCTCCCGAAGAGACAAAGTGTCTCTATCCCTTCTTTACATCTGACTGAAGACGTGAGTGTATGAGTACGGTTTGAACTAGTTCAAACTTTTCTGTCAAGTAGGAGTCCTTTTTCTGGCAAAAGGCTAAACATTTAGAACAGGAAAAAAAAATGTTTAGTCATATATTTCATCAAGGAAGAGTAAAGTGGATTAAAAAAACAGATTTAACCACGTTGGCTTCTATTAAACCCGGTGACAACCCTAAACCATTTTGTGCGACAGTGAAATGTCACTTTTACTTGTGAAGTTGAAGGGCGAGCAGGAGGTCATGCTGTGTTTGTGCCCTCATGACCCGCTCTCAGGTTTACGAGAGTCTCTCAGGCTCTTTCGCACATCAACAAACTGACACAAAAACCCAGGCTGTCTGACGCACAGCAGCTTCCGTCACATTAAACTGTCTCTGTACAAAGTGGAACAAAAACATCTGTATCACTCTGACTGAAACAAATGATCTGCAGTGACAAATGAACCCAATGCACTGTGCCAGTGAGAGAGAGGAGAGATTTTATTCTAAATGTATGAAATGAAATTTCAGGCCGGTATGGAAATACAGTAAACTTGTTTTTTTTTTTTTTAATCCACTGCTGAGCTTCACTTTTGTGAAGAGCATATTTTACATCTTGGACATAAAATGGCTGGACAACCTGGCCCCAAAAAAATCCATTTTTGTCTCTGAGTGAAAAGTTAAGAAACCAGTCAACTGTGGTTTTGACATTTAAACATTTCATCAATACTGATAGCAATTGTGTTACATCTCAAAGTGTGTTTGCACAGTTCATAAACATATCTGGACAAATTCTAACCTGATATAAAGTGCTACTGAATGAATGCCCTGTTTGATTCAAATTCTTTTTCTTCTGTACAAAAAAAATGTGTGTTTCTGTATTTTTATTCCTTTTCGGTGAATACTTTGATTGAAATACTCATTCTCTATAGTTTGTTCTTGACTGAACTTAACACCTCTAATGGTGACGTTAATTTCCCAAGACTGTAGATGGTGATGACATATTCAAGAAACCAAAACTCATTAATTCACTTTTGGAGTTTAGTAATGTGATCACACTATAATGTGCTCCTCTGTCCTACTTCTACATTCTTCCCACTTTTTCCCAAAGACTTACAAACTCAAAGAAACGCACCTGTTCTTATTTAAATATCCATCCTCACTCCCCTGATCCACAACTTCTAATCCTTCCTTTTACACTTGATCTGCATGAAAAAAAAACACCCACTTCAATAAATCTTTTTTTTTTGCTCTCTTTACTTCAAACTAAGACAAGGGTGTTTTTTTCTGCTACAATCATTTAAATGGCTCAATTTCCTTCCTCTGTCTCTTCTCAGATTGCTGTAAACCATAAATCAGCAGAGAAAACAGCTGCCGTGGATCAGGTGGAACAAAAACAGACACTGGAGAACACGAAGATGGAAACATGACCTACACACTATGTGTCTTTAAGAGGCAGAAAGCTATTGGTCTCAACTGGATTCAACATCATGTAAAGCAGAGACATGTTTATTTAAAGCAGTTGGACTCTCACATTTGGTTTGGAAGTGGAAGCATAAACTGTTATCGTAGATTTGACGTTTGACGTACACTTAACACGAGTAGTTGGGGCTGCGGACAGTAAACTGCAAAAGCACCAGATTCTAAATCTGAATGCTTCTGCTACTCTGTTTGTTTTAACCTGATGGAAGTCAGCTTCGCCCTCATGCACAAGATCAGTCCTGGGTCATAAATATCCCATACACACACTGGTAAACGCCAGGTTTTTCCTCCAGTGGGAATGTGTTTCATCAGAATTCACTCCCGATTCACATGACTTTGCAATGCATAAAGGTTTTTACTTTGATCAGCATCAGTGGGAACACAAGAGAACACACTAATTTCTTCTTCCTATGTTTGATTTTAGGCATTTTAGTGTGTCATTCCTGTTGTAATGCTACAACACATATTCAATAACCATAAGCCATTAAAGTTTGTAACTAACCTTAATTTTACAGTTTGGCACAGACCAAGTAAAAGATACAAAATAGTAACAACTGTTGACCCTGTGCCTGATTGTGCGTCCATGACATTACAAGCAAGCACAGGAGACACAGTGGGTATTAAATCACCTTTTTTTAGTGGCTTATCCTGGGTTAAAAAATATCCCAAGTCTTAAATGTCAGGTTAAATGTTGGCCAAAATGATTTGAGCTTTCTTTTCATATGTGAGCGCACCATCCACCATGATATTCAGCACTTTTCCTACTTTTCGACTCATTCACCTCTTTCACAGTTTCGTCCTCCAAAACCAAGTGGGCAATCGCAGCTGAAGGAGCCCCACAGGTTCACACAGGTCCCTCCGTTCAGACATGGGTTGTTGTTGCAGAAATGTCTCTTGGCAGAGCATCCTGGGAGGACAAGAAAATGAGAGGCCGATCTCTGCGTTTGATCTATCCAAACTCATTATTTCATCACAGGAGCAAAGAGTCAGTGGGTAATAAACTATTCATAGCAGGTACAATGATCATTTCCCACTGACTCTGCTTCCCTGCTGTGCTCATTATACTGCTGAGTGTTATTCAACCTTTTCTCATTTGGTGAACAATGTGTAAATGCAAAGGTTTAACCGATGAGCGAGAGGACTATTCCTCCAAAACCAAACGGCAGATCTTAACAGTGCATACCAGGCAGAGTGCCGTTGTTAGCAATGAAGCTGGCCATGTCTATGTGTTGGTTGTCAATTCGCAGGTTCTTCATGCAGCCCACAAACTGCCGGTTGCGAACAGGGAAATCTTCGGGAAGTTTAGGGACACCACCAAGAAGCAGGGGCCCGGTTAGGTCCAAAGATCTGACAAGACAGAGAGTACATCAACAACACTAATGCAGGGATTAAAAATGCATGAAAGATTCATCACAAAGATAGTTTTGCTGTGTTATTTTTCTCCCCAGAGATGGAAAACTGAAAAAAGGATAAAGATACCATAAAAGGGGAAAAAGCAAAGCTCAGCTATCACCCTGCAAATATGGAACTGCTTATAAAACAAGTTTATTCTTTCTCTTAATGAGTGGATTGCGAGGAAAATAATCACTTAAATTACTGAAGTCAGTACCAAAGGAATGAGGTAATCTGTAGAGCAAGGAATAAAAGTTACAATTGAACTCCTGGGGCAATAAAAAGTGAGACTGAGTGATCTTCCATTTCTTTATGAAAGACATCATCGCTCTGCTGGTGTGCTTACTTCTTGGATCCTGATTGGCTGCCTTGGGCAGAGCAGGTGTAGTTTCCAATCATGTGACCAAACCTCAGGGCCACAGAGGTGTCACATTTGTCCACTGTCACTATGACGACCTTCTGGTCAGAAGGGCCCTGCGGCAGGCCCGCCTGGTTTAGGATGGGCTGTGGAGAGAGAGAGAGAGAGAGAAATTCATGAATATTAATATAAATTCTGGGTCCACTTCCTTATACTTCTGTGGAGACTCTGCTCAAAGCATTGAGGATTAAGAAATAAAATTCCCTTGGGTTGTTTTTTAATGTTTTTATTTATACTTTGAAATCTGAGAAGGGTTTCGGATTTTTTTTTCTTTCCAACAGTTACATTTTTATTTTTAGATGTTTGCACACAGATCTTTGTGCAGTTAAGTACAGCACAGCGGTGACATTAAAAATAGCTTTAAAACATCAAAGTCTCAGAACATCATATTCATTCATAAGGTTTTAAAAGATTTGTCAGGAAAATAAATCAGAAAGAGCTTAAAATACTGAAGTATTTTGGTCACTCTAAATGTATTATTAATAGCATATTAATATTAATGGGCTGTTTTGAACGATCTCATTATTCTGTTTCATTTATTTAAAAGTTTAGAACTTTTCCATAAAGTACAGAAAACCTGTACACTGACAACCTGACACTGATCATCTGTAGAGTAAATGGGGGGGGGGGTGTATTAAGAAAAATCTGACAATGTATTACTTTGTACATATCCTGAAACAGGGGTGATGATATGCTATGCTGCGTTTTGATTTGTTTGCAAAACGAAGTCTATCAGAAAAGGTTTCATAGTAAAAAATTTAATTTAATTTAACATGCATGCATATCAAATGTTCTTTGTCTAGTGAGAGAACAAAATCACAAGACCAAAAGATCTGCTGCTCATGGTCAGAGGCTTAAATACAACACATCAAGAATGTGTCTAATGATTATTGACAAATCATTTCCAAGAATGACATATTGCAATATTTAAGTGTATCAATATTGGCTCAAACCCTGACAATAATATGCCAGATTAAATAACCAACAAGCGTATTTTTATTTGAAATCCCGGTTCTGCTCCATCTCATTATTATGCATTTTAATAATTCACATCATAACAGCTAAATACAGCAGCAGGCGAGCTGCACACACACACACACACACACACACACACACACACACACACACACACACACACACACACACACACACACACACACAGGAGAAGGCCTTGCTCTCTGCAGGACGTCATCCCTGCCGACAAAGCATCTTCTTCATTGTGTGGGAAATCAATAGGGGGACAACAAAAGGGGGAGGGGTCAGCGGGGGAGAGAATGATGATCCTGCCAATAAAAGGTCACAACCTCTTTTCAACCTGGCCAGTTTGTCCGAGGTCACGTAGGGCTCATATTAACCCTGAATGTAGGTTCAAGCTGATGTCACGAGCTGAGACCAAGGCAGCGACCAGTGACCACCCTCACTTACCCCTGAGCCACTTGGCTGCCTGCAGTTAAGGATGACGGGCTGGTGAACCGTCAGTTGGCCAGGCAGGATTTAGCAGGAATTAGCATGCCTCGTGCACAGAGATGACGTTGAGAATTGGCTTTGTTGGAATTGTAAACACACCTAAGCTTTCTGTTATTTTTGGGCTGTTTTGATTCTGAATGAGGTTTGACTAAAATAGATCAGTCACCACAATGAGCTGCAGGAGTTATAATATCCTGCAAATGTGAAAGTGTGTGACTTCACATTTGCCGTCTGATCCAAAAAAGACACAGCTACAGGGTTAGTGTTGCAACTCTGTTATTGTAAGTGTAGTAAGTCAAACCAACACATTAAAAATAACCTTGTTCCAAAACCCTTCATCAGTCTGTCACTGACTGTCACTGAGATTTTTCACTGACAACACTCAATTTACACTTTATGTTCATGGTGATATGAAGAAGATGAGAACAATATTAATACCTAATCATCAGAATAATCTGTCTTCTCACCTCACCTCTAACCTGTCACTGTAAAACACAAATATCAGTTCCCACTGTACTTCAGCTTATTTTCTAATAAAAAATAGCAAAAAACAGAAATTATTGTCTGTACCCAATTGTGTGCCATTACATTACGTTCATGTTGAAAATGTTACAGAATAATTCTGACCTGGTGCTGGAAAACAGAGCAACTATCATCCTCACCATGAATGTCAAGCAAAATTAAATGGCAACCAATAATATAGTTTTGTGGACAGACAGCTTTAACTGCCCTTTGTGGTAAAATACTTATTGCACTTGGAACAGAGAATTTTGAATGTACTTTTGATTGATACACATCGCAGAGATGCTCTTGGTTTCATTGGTGTGGTCAGCTGTGAGTCTAGCTTACTCTTTTTCAAACCATAATGCCAAGTTAAAGCTGAATTGCAACGTTCAACCGTCTCAACACATTCTCTCTTAAATCTCTCCCTCTCTCTGTTGAGCACTGTTCCCACAGGAAGTCACAACACTTACTCTTGACTGTGAAACTGCTCACTGTTCAGCACTGAAATGTTAAGTAGATGAAAAACCGAGTCTGGCCGCAGCTTTTATTTTCCAGCTGATGCTCCTTGCCGCCAATTTGTTACAAATTTGTTGATGATGAAACAAGCAAACACACCGTGTGAATTGCCAAAAGGTGAACCCATCGAGCATGCTCTTTTCCACGGTCTCCCCTTTTGCTGTGAAAGCACAGAAACAGGCAGAGCTCCAGATTGGACGCTCCTTTCACTGACCTCTGCTGTCATCAGTCACGGCTGTTGACTCTCCAATAATGACTGTCTGTCAGGACGTCTTTCTGCTGCACAAAACCCTGCTCTGTCACACTGATTGGAATGCACATATTTGCTCAAGACCACATTAAACATTGCCCTCAGCCGCCGCTACAGGGGATTATGGGAATATGAGTTCCCTGCCACAGAGGGCGACAAGGGTTGTGCGGGATGAGTTTGGCAGAAGGCAACACAAATATGGTGTCTAAGATTGACTGGGAAAACCATAGCAACACAAGGGGTCGGCCTTGAAGCGCAGCATCCCTGTACAAAGCCCAAGTCAATACTTCTCTGGGCATTTCTTTACCCTCCTTTTGCTCCTCTCCTGCTCCACTTTTCTGTCGTCACCGGAGAACAGAGGGAGAGGGGCACTTTCCCCGGGGCCGCATCATTCACTGCCCATGGTCCCAAAGGAAGCAGAGCCAAACACAAAGGCAGTGGTCATTGCCATTCTCCACAGTCCCCCACCATCTTGAAAGCCACATTTCAAACTAAAATGCCCCCCCCCCCGCCTTGTCCAGCCCCACCCCCTGTGGACAGTGACGGGTCAGAGTGGGACACCGTGGGATACCTCCAGCGGGAGGAGACATGTTTCTACCTCAGTGACTTGAGGGGGATTAGTTCAGGCTGAGCAGTGGGACTGCAGCTGGACCTGGACCATGGATCTTTGGGATTTGAGGTTCTTAAAGCATCCAATATAATGAATACGTACTGTATGCAATAAGTACACTGATTTCTCTAATAGCCTATATGTATATATCGCCTATTAACAATCATCTGTAGGACAACAATGAGATGATGTGAAAGATGCAAGTTTCAGCTTCTCTGATCTGTTACTGTTCTGGCTCACATAACCACAGTGAGCAGCTGGACTTAAAACCACAAAACCACTGTTTACTACTGGAGCACTGAGCTTTGACCAGGCCAAAGACCTGGTCAAAAGCTCAGTAATTATTGCTGTTACATTCACCATAAACTCAAGTGATAATGAAAAACAGTGTAGATCCATGTCTGTGGCTGTGGAGCAAAGTCCTTACATGAACTTAAACATCGGTGTTATGTCAGCAATGTCTTCACAAGTTAATCTTCCCATCAGTTTCAACCTGTACGTCTCCATGAGATCTGATGTATAGAAGAGATGCAGTTAAATTGAGCTGAAGCCCTAAACAAACATCAAGAAATAAATAAAAATGTGTTCTTGGAGGGCTACTTTCTCTCCTTTGTTCATTCCAAATCTATGAGGTGGGAAAAAAACAAGTATTTACCTGCAGATACTTAATTGTTCATAGTTACCCACTAATATCAAGCCTGCACTGCCTTTTATCAGGCTAATGTGACAGACCTGACCTGAACATCAATCACACCTCTCCTGTACATGCAAACCTCACATCAACAGAAAACACTGCATCTTCAACCATCTAGTTCAGCATTAACTACATTTTGAGTTTTCATTTGGAACTAATTAATGAGAGTTTAGTTGTTGGCCAAGAACAAACTAGTTTTACTCAAAAACTTGACAAAATTGCCCGTTTCATCACTTCTGCTGGCTAAAATCTAACATGACCATTTTATCACACTCCCAGAGGAGACAATCTGTGCAGTGGGGGTGTTGCCTGGCAACATCTTTATGATGCAAAGTGACTTCCTCAATGGACTGAAATGTCACATGCTGTGTATTGGTCCTGAGTGGGAAGGTATTGAGAGAGAAGAGCAAACAGTGCCACACATTCCCCCACTAGTGGGCTTGTTGTCGCACTCTAATAGATGTAATGTAAAAGCCAGAACATATTTAGTCCAATCCGAGCATGTCTGGAAAAGTATTTGTTAGTCTCTCGTTCTTCCACTCATTCAATGCCCCCACCCCGTCTGTGTCTCTGCCTCTGTCAGAATCCAGTTGGATGGTTGGCTCTTCTCCAGATCATCAGCCTGACAGCAATGATTCTTTAGTCTGAGAGCACAAAAACAAGTTCACGCTGTCTGTTTTTCTGGTTTACACTCACGGCACTGACTCCTCGATGGATCCCGGCTACGACTGAGAAAACATCTCAGCTGCCAGTCATCACCGCAGACTTCAACACATGAACGCTACAGAGAAACAACAGTGACCTGATTTCACTCTGAATATTTTATTAATTATCTGGCACCGTGCTGATACACCTGAGAGCAGCAGCAGACAGTTAACCAAGGGCAGATCCGTACTTGGATTGTAATTAAAAGAGGGAAATGAACTAAAATTGACACCGTATCTTAATATGGTGAGGGCTTGCAATGCTAAGCCCTGTTAAAAAAATGGTTTGGTGTTTTGGGAAATACATTAGCTTTGTTTTTTTTGATACGATTGACACTCCTCTCTCTATAATACGCTTACACTCTGCAGCATGTTAGTGTAGCTTAGCAAAAGACTGAAGACAGAGGGAAACATTTACCCTGCCTCTATCCACCGCTCAAAAAAAACAAGTCTACTTCCCAATATGTTGAACTATACCTTTATAATAACTGATTAAGTAATATACTACATTAAAGCCATATCTTTAAGAGTCATTACTTGTATATTTTCTCTTTTAAGTAAAACAATTCTGAATGATTTCGACAAGTAAACAAATGAAAACTCTAAAAATCACTTTCTGTTGATTCCCTTTTGTTCATACCTTGTTGTAGTAGTGAATTTCCACCTCATGCCACAGGCCGTCACTGACGCCTCCAAGGACGTACGGAGAAACCGCCGTCTTAGTTTCGCCTGGAAAACAAACAAAAAAGATTAATCACAGTTTGGCATTCGGGTCAAAAAAATGCCACGAATCTAAAAGAAATTCATTCATTCTATCCCAATTATAAATAATTAAGAAGCCATTGATTGTTCTACCTGCAGAGAATGTGAGCTGAATCTGCTCATTGATGATTTCCATGGCAATGAAGTCATGTTTCTCGTTGAAGCGGCCGTTGTAGAGTAACAAACCGTTGGGCTCTTTGGTGGCAAATCTGGGGATGAAAGATAAAATATACTGAAGATATATTAAAAGACACATTTTTTCACTTTTATCACCAACTGTTATATTCCTACTGCATTTAACTGAGCTTTGGTTATCCTGTACCTTAAATATAACTGATGTCATCTGACAGAGCAACAATTAGTTAAAAATAAGCAGCCAAAGCCTGTCATAACATTTTCCTCTGTGTCATACTGTATTGAAGTGCCCCACTGTTACACTTGCAACCTTGTTTTTAACAGTAACAAAGAAAAGATAGCTAAGAAAGAAGGCAGTGATCAGGTTTGGCCTATTTAAAAATCTTTTTTTTTTTCACAATGAGATGCTCCTCTCACACAATAATGTAGCGATGTTTGACTTACTACGATGAAAATGAGCTCCGGATTCATCAAAGCTGACTTAATCTTGCAAAGATAGGTGAAGGTTAATCATTAGGATGAGGCCAAGTTCGATATAAAAAGAGATATTTGCAGCACAGACACATAAAAGGATTCCAGAATCTACGTGCTACGAATAGAAATCACACTATAACACAGAGACAGGAAAGTAGGGCAATGTTAAATGGGCAGGGTGGGGGAATCACATTATTGTATGAAGGGAGAAGCTTCACGGAAAAAGACAATTTAGAGTAAAAGACAAGTTAAATATATACTTTTTAATGAAGACGAACACAAAAGCTCACACTGAGAAATATAAAGGTCATTGTGTTGCATGATCTTTAGATATTTATGCACATTTTAATGTATTTATATACATGAAATTATGTTATCTGAGTGCTTGTTAGGGCTGGGACGACAGCTTTTGTCACAATTTGAATGTATCATGAAACGTGGGTGTCAATTTGATTTGTGGTGTGATTCCAATTCATTGCAGTTCTATGTTCTTAAGTATTGCAGTTTTATAATAAATATAACTGCACTTTTATTTTCCTCCCGACACCAAAAGTGAATGATGTCACATGTCAGTCTGACATCTGTTTCAACTGAATGGGAGAATGGTACATAACATTACATTTTTTCTGCAGTTAACTGCTACAGTTAGCCGCACCTGTTAATAGTAAAATAAATAAATAATTATAAAAAAGAAGGCAGAGGAGGGAAAAGAAAGTGTTTTTTGCCTTTGCCCACTCAGTGTTCACTGAGTGAGTGCTGTAAGAAAATGAAATAAAATGGTTGGCCAAAATAAAAAGCGCTTCTAAAAACAGGCCACAGCATAGATGTGAGCCTTTATTAAATTAACATGCTTCAAACAAAAACATCTTTCCAAAACACTGGATGCCAGATAATACTGATGAAAATAACTTTTTTGAGGTAAAGGGGTTCTGTTCATCACACTAGAAGAAATATCGTGGATCTGGGGGAGAAAAAAATATTAAAAATTGAAAATAAATAAATAAAATATTGCAATTACACCCTTCTACCTTCTTCTAAACTGGACCAAAGTCTGTAGTGGGGATTTAAAAATATCACATTTTACAGCTGTGGTTTGTAGTCCATAAATCTGATCGTGTGGAAATGGGTCACAGGAATATGTGAAAGTGTGTTTTAAGGAATAAAAAAATATATCCAGGACTAACAACAGTATCCATTAGCCATTCCACAGTGGATCCAACAGTGATCCTCCTGTGGACAATTGAGAGGAGTGTGAGACGCTTCATGCCATCTGTGCTTTCTGGTCATTTACTCCATTATCATACAGCTTAATTTTAATAATCAGTCCTCTCAAAGGACTAATTATTTCTGTTTATAAAAGGTCAATCACAATCTAACTGCATAAAAATAAGAACCACAATGTTAGCGTGACTCCAACATCCACATATCTATACCCCTCCTACTCCTCCTCTTTTCAGTCTTCAGGGTTTGAGGGTATATTATACTATACACTGCTGTTTGTGCGGTGTTTTTGAGTGGGAGAGGAGCCAGAGGGCACGGCACTGCTGACCTGCTTAGTGAGATAATCACGACCTCAGAGAAAAGAGGATGCCGATGCAGCAGCTGATAATACTGTAACTGAAGAGGCAGAGCACAGACCGAGCGGCGGTCAGTCAGCCACTATACATCCTGTGGAAAAAAATACCACAGTGTCAGCTGGAATCATGATCCACAGTCTCTCCAGTGGGTTTCTATGTGGTCTTTGACTCAGTGATTTAAAAGGCAGCTCCACTTTGCCCCCCCCCCGCGAGCTCTCGGAGCTATGAGAGTAATCAGCCAGAACTAAATACTGATTCAACTGGCATCACTGCATGTCACATTAGGCAGCCATCAGTAAAAATAACAACCAGTCTTCCCTTATGAATGGAACTATGTCACACTAAGATAACATGCTGCAGTCCATAGGAAAGAAGCACAAGGGAGGAAGGATGTCCCAATTTTACGACCTGTGCGTGTGAAATTAACATGTGTTTGGTTGATATAATATATAATGATATAATTGCTGAAAAATTATGATAGCGTTATCGAAAAAACGAACCTGCCGATTCTCCGCTGGTCTTGACTGAAAACTCTCAACAATCACAGGCGGTTGATTCATGCCACAGAGTGAACTCCACCAGATTCTTTCATTTCACAGTTGCAGGGATTTTTTTTGATGTTGCTGTTATGTTGCATTTGTTTGGTCTTCGTTAAAAGAAATGATGTAACTATATTTTAATGCTGCATCCTTCATCTGAAAAAGGGCCCTGCCAAGCTCTACTGTCAGACCGACTGAAGGAGTGTACGTGAATGGTACATGGTGATGGACGCTGATAAGCTCAATCAGCATTATCTGAGCTCCTTTGACAATAGTTTTCAATTTTTCGTTTAAAATATACTTTTATCAGCAGGACACAGTTGGAAATTTGGTTAAAACGAACAAGCCCATTTCACTATAAGAGGTTAAAAAATGAGACCAACGAAAACGGGATCAGTTTTGATTTGGTTTGAGCCGAGCACACTCTTGTGCGTTAGTGAAATCTCGGCCTTAATTGTAGACCTCTGGAGTCAAAGGAGGGATAGAAAGACACCTAAAATTAGACGTCACTCTGAGAGAACAATATGCACATCCTGAACAGAAGCTCTTTCTGAGAGAAACCTGATCGGTGCAGGCTCAGGTAACACAGCCACTTGTTGACCTCACCTGCCTCAAGCTCTCAGTATCAGCACCTTTTACACACAGCTACTTCACAGCTTTTCTGACCTGCCAGTGATACGGAGGCTGCTTTCAAAACTGGTTTGAGCAGTTCTCCATCAAAAAAGGCCGTCATCTGAACCTCGCTTTAAGAGAAGTCCACAAAGGGGATATTATTTCCACTGGCAGCCAGTGTGAGTGTCAGCCGTGCCGAGCGTGTCTAAGGTGACATAAACTACAATTGCTAAAGCAAAATGGTGGAACCCACTCTATGTGATACTGTTTGAGAGATGATACTTGTTGTCACTTGTTGTGACAGATATCAAACAGAACAGATGGCTTTTATCAGTGACTATATTTCACCCCCACAGATGATTTGTGAAGATTTAAGTCTTGCCCTGCAAAAAAGTATTCATTTCACACAAAAGTGTCTGTATGGTTATATAGTGAATTCTGGATCCTTATACAAAAGGGCAATGTGCAATTCACCGAAAGAAACTGAATGAATAATACGATGAGTACTTTAAGACCGGTCAATACATTTTTTTCCATCACACAACTTGAAACTCGTGGTCCCAACTTCCTGGTCTCTCATCCTCTGTCACATGATTTTTATATCATCAGTGGCCTGTCTTCATTGGTTGGAGCACAGCCTATGCTTCATGTTGTTATTGTCATGTTTGCATACACATTTTTGTTTTTTTACACTGATAAGCTAAAGCCTTTATCTGGCATGTTTACATGTAATAATTGTTGTTACTCAGGGAAACAGGCCAAGTGCTGACTGACTGACCAACTGCGGGAAGTGACCAGTGACACTAAGTGTAATTAGATCAGACTCACTTTTGACTGAAGGATTAAGATGCTCATGTCATGTCCAAAACACTGCTGCTTCAGCTCACTGTCAAACCATTTCTGCATAAGCAGCACTGCACGGCGGCAGCACACCTCTAATTCTCATTATATTTAAAGAGCACTTCACTATTTTTAGCACATATGCAGTGATATGATACCAAAGTGGCTCTACAGAAGGTAGATCCCATTACTGCTATTAAACACCATTATGGTTACATAAATGTGAGGTGGGAGAACATTTCAGTCAAAGTGGAGTGCGTATGCAGTATAGAACGTGGGGGTGGACGGGAAGTGAATCACAGGGCACAGGGAGGTGATGGAGCAGAACAGGTGATGCAGGTGAGCTGCAGCTTGTTGCAGTTGCTTACGTGAGCGATAGGGTGAAGTGAAAGCGTTGGCGGAGGCCCTTGAAGGTCAGGAAGGAGTGTGGGGGGAAGTTGCGTGTGGTCATCTCACAGTAAGGAGTCTCATAGCCGCCTGGCGGACACTCGCACTTAAACCCTCCGACCAGCAGGTTGACACAGGTGCCACCGTTTTTGCAGACCCCCACAGCGCAGCGACCAGAGCGCGACGACAGCTCGCAGTGTTCTCCTGGACACAGAGAGATGGATGGAAAAGGAGAAAGAAATGAGGATTAATATTGTTTGTGACAAGCAGCCAGTGTCATCACTCTTCCTCCAACCTCAGGGACTCCACACCGCCATATTCTTTATTTCCATCTTTGCAGCTGCCCTATATGTTCTATTATACAGTGCATATTCTTGTCCGTGTCATCTTAGTGACCATGAAATATGCAGCTGACCTGTCACAAACACACGTGAATGCACAGAAAATACACTGCGACATTGCTGACAAAGTGTATCGGAGGAAATCAGATTTTCAATTATGGACAATGGTTTGTATGGACTCTGTTTCAGTGTTTCTCCCTCCTCTGTGGCACGCAGCATGACCCTTCCTTCCCTCTGGGAATGTGGCTGCACTTTGTGCTGCATATTAATTAAATGTGGGAAAACCTGAAGACTCAAAGCATTCAGACCGAGGCTGTCACCCAAAATAATTTTCTTCCGACAGTGGTGACTCATGATTATTTCACTGAGTCCATGATTTTATTACTGACTGATTTTTTTTTCTTGGCATTTTAATTGGATAATGACTTAAACGGAAGATACAGGGAGAAAACATAAGTAAAGTTTATATCAAATAAACGACCTACAAGTTTCAGTTTTTTTTTTTTTTTCGAAGTGTGGTTGTTTGAGTTACTGACACACTGTCAGCACTAACTTCACAAGAACCTACTTGACATAAAAAGCAAGTACATGCCTCCACACAGAAAACCAACACTTTTACATTATGGCACACAGGAACTGTTGATCCACTGCTGCCTCAGTCGGTAAATTCAAATGTTGTATTCTGTTGCTTCACTATTTGAAATCCCTAATATAGATTTTCCCACCAACTTACCAAAATGATGTAGTTCAGATCAGATCAGTAGATCAGCAGTTTGGTGTCAATAGATAACTAGACAGATAAAAGTCAATAGTCAACTTTGGTAGATTTGGCAATTTACAAATTTCAAACTTGTTTCAAGTCAGAACTGGCTGTCTTATGAGAAAACGTGGCAAACATATTCTTATATATCATAGACTAAAACAGGTATAGGTTTAATTAGGTTGCTGATGGGTTGAAAACTATTTTCCTTGCATCTCTGCTGGCAGACATGCTTTCAGTGAGAGCAAAGGTCTGTGTCCTGGGCTGGGAAGACAGTGCTGACAAGGTCTATACATGCGCACCTTAAAAAAAACTGAAATATCCCTTTAACTGACTCTAAACTACATACAGTAATAGAGAAAATTATTACTCACTGCATAGAAAAAGGGACAGAATTATTAGAAGTCTTCATTTGATGCACTCATCAATGACAAAAGTAGCCAGTACTACACTGAGGTGTAGTGTAGTGTGGGTGCAGACAGGGAATGACACAGCAGTCGCTGTGGGTGTGAGGAGTCGTACAGTGCTGGTGTATATTGAGGGAGCAACACACAGTTAGATTGTGACCCCGTGACTGTGAGTTCAGTCGTTCGGTCCAGCTCACATGCGGCATTTGTCCGGAAGTTTAAGGATGTGAGACTGGTCACTCTTGCATGTGTGAGCTGCCCCACAGGCAGCAGTGTGTGTTCGACTGTGTCCCGCTGTGTGCAGCTCTACTGTAACACTGTCTAACACATTACACAGACCCCTCATATTCATCCAACACCATGGATGCACAGGCCTTTTTTATTACTCCGACTCTTTTTTCCACACCACTCACAGTCCACTGAACCTTTCTTTGTTTTCATGCTGTTGTCCACATCAGGTACACTACAATAAAACTTTTTTTTTTTTTTTTTTTTAAATGATAAAAGGCATGTTGGAGTGGGTAATAAGGACTTGAATCTACAATTTACAATAAACGACCTTTCATTCTTAAGTTGCTATCCAGTGTTAGCATGCAGTAAATTCATGCTTTTGACTCGGGACAGGTTGCAGGCCAACCACAGCTTGTTTACACCATCTGCCAACAGTTCATTTTATTTGTTAAAGTAGACTTTAACTCCTTTCAGACATGCACTTTCTGGAAATTCTCCAGAGGAACGCAAATGTCCGCAGAAGTTGCTCCAAAAATTCTCATGCCAAGTCTGAGTGAGCTCATGTGAGGATGCAGCCAGAGAATCAAGAAAAATGAGATTCCTGCATCAAAGTCAGGGACACACCCTCGCCTGGATCCTTTTCCTGCTGTTGTGACTGCATCTCACCTGGAGAATGTCTGGACCCAAAGGTGTGGATAATAAGCTGGAGTTCAAATTTAAAAATGACTTTTGAGATCCACCTTAACAAAGGGGAAACCTCCTGAGATTCTTCTGTACTTACACTTAATGGAAAAGTGCAGCAGACATCATGGCAAAAAAACCTTTGTTTAACATTTATCAACATTGTCAAGTCCAAATGCAGTCATCCATAAAAAGTCTCTTGTTGTAATCAATCAATTATCACTGACAGCATCGATAAATCTTTGAAACTAAAGCCATTAGTGGCAACTTTAAAGGTATTCCTTGTTCTAACATGCATACAGTTGTGTCACGCTGCTCCAGAAGCAACAAATAGGTGCTTAATATCTCCGCCTGTCAGTCTGCCGTGTTCTTCCCGATGCGGCGTGATGATGAACAGCTTCTGCTGTCCAGTCGGCTGGAGAATAACGCCTTTCTGTTACATTGCTGCATGCCTCTTTATTAATTCAACAAATGGCTGGAGGCAATAAACTGCTGTCACCGTGGTCGAACATTGCATCAGCCCACAGAGCTGTTGTCAACACACACTCTGGTGACCTTATTTAAGCCTGAGACATCAAGATCACTTTGACTGTGAGGAATACTTAACACTTAAATGTAGATAAGTGTAGCCGTACCTTACAGCTGATATCTGACCAAGCATTTGTCAGTGTTCAGTTGATAGCTGCGGGACCTTCAGGTGCTCCTTAACAGCAGCTTTATGTTGCCAGGTAAGCAGCATAGCAAGGTGGGGAAAGGCTCTCAGTCACAATTCAACCAAATATCCCGATCAATAATTCAAACACATCACCTTCTCTGTTTCCATCCCTCTGTAAGTCCGGGGCAGCATGAATCATTAACGGCAGCAAATTGCACAGACACCTCAGAAAACTTATGTTTATTTTTTATACTGCAGCTATGTTCTCTGTTTGTGGTTATTATATATCTATTTAATCTGTACACCTGAACATAAAGACTTAACATTAACTTTAAGTATTTATATTCATATTCATAATAATTGTGTGACCATGTGGATCAAGTGCAAAAATTACTTTGGAGTTCAAAGAAATTGCATTAGAGGTAATGACACCATGGAATATACTGTAAAGCTAAAACATTGTATTCACAGAAACACAGAAAATCAACAGAATCTGAAAAAGTGTTTGGTTGTTCGACTAAAGATAATTAAAATAATTGTCAAGAATTGTAATGTAACTGCACCATCAAGATGAACAAAGTGTTCCTGCAGAGTCTCCTTAGGGATTGTGAATCTGAACTGGTGTGTGAGCTGCTAGGTAACAGGAGCATCCACATGGCAGGCGGATCCCCCTGGATGTACCAGCTTTACCAAGATCAAGGAGACGACAGCAGCTGCAGCAGGGACTCTGCTACGTCCATATTAATCCGCTTTCATTTACAAATGCATACGTTCAACTCTGGATAGACCTGCTGTTCACATTAGTGTTTTAGAGTCCCAACAACTAAGAAGTTAAAGAAATGTTTTTGTTTAAAAACGTCTGGGGTTTGTTTCAGTCTGTACTGACAGAAACTGAGATCTTTGGAGAAACAGTTCCCAGCATTCACTTCCTGAGTGGTTCCTCTCAGCCATGACCTGCCTATCACCTGTGAACTAATTAATCCCACTCCCACCCCTTAAAAACCCGATTAATCCCTGGTTTAAAAAGTTTTTAACCATTCTGTATGTGTCTAATCGAGATGCACTTGCAGGTCAAATGACTCATTAATACTTGTAGATTTTATCGGCTTCATTTCCAGTCAGCATTTGTGGGAATGTAAGACACACGCACAGGCAGAGTTTGTGGTGATACAAGAAGCTGAAACCTCCTTAAGTAGCAGTTTGTGACATAAACTTGTGTTGCTGCTATACAGAGGCTTAGAAACAGGGTCTCCCAAACCTGAACTAAATCTATATCATTATGTTTTGCTAATTATTACAAAGTAGAGGAGTTTTCCAGAAAATAGAAATAAAAAAAGAAAAGCTCTTGCTTCATTTCTAGTTTATTTATTTATCAATTCATCTCTCAAAGGCGTATTGTAGAGGCTTTCAGTGTTTGGCATGTGTTCATTTCCATCACTGGTGTGAACCCTCACTACATTTTGTTTCAAGCATTTTGTTTCAAGCATGCACATAAACAAAAAACAAACTTCACCTTTTTTTTTTTTTTTTTTTTTAAATTACTAAATGACTTAGAAGAGCAATGACTCTCTACATCAATGATTCAGTATGTTCCAGACATTTCCATGCTGCGCTTCAGGATGAACGTGTGACAACATGAGGGGGGGATAACATCTTTTTTGTTCAGCATCAACAGGATGAACGCATTCACTCCATCCTTATGAGGAGCATCAAAGACGATGACGACTGTATCTTTTCCTCTCACTTGAGCAATGACTCTCTACATCAATGATTCAGTATGTTCCAGACATTTCCATGCTGTGCTTCAGGATGAACGTGTGACAACATGAGGGGGGGATAACATCTTTTTTGTTCAGCATCAACAGGATGAACGCATTCACTCCATCCTTATGAGGAGCATCAAAGACGATGACGACTGTATCTTTTCCTCTCACTTAGTTTCCTGATACCATCTGGCAACGCCTACGGTCCAACAGTTGCCCACAACACACACACACAAACACACGTTTGCACAGGACATAATGCATTCCCTAGTTCCCTACCCAAACCTTAACCATCACAACTGAATCCCTAAGCTAAACCCAGTTCTAACCCTAACCCTATAACAAGTCTTAACCCAGAAAAAGTCATTTAAATGGGATGTGAGGACCAGCTAAAATGTCCTTACATTCCCAAAAATGCCATCACTCCTTAGGTTTATAACCTCTTTGCTCATCACAAAGAGACCCATACAAGTACACACACACACACAGGTTTGCCCAGCTATTCATTTAAGAACTCTCATTAATGTCCACTCATTTGGACACCCAGCATTATCACTAACCTTAGCCATAACCAATTAATTAACTAAACCTAGCCCAAACCTAACCATTTTTTCAGAAATAAGGTTCTGCTTCATCAGGACAAGGTTTTGGTCTCCATGAGGACTACTGGTCCTGACAGGTCAGTGTTTATGACGAAAAAGGTCCCAAAGAAGAAATATATTGAATTACACACACTTAAACATACACACAATCACGGCTATTCAGCACTGAGTCAAAACACACAGACTAAGCGATTTAACACACACACACACACACACACATTGCACCCCCTCAGTACTACAGCAGAAGCAGACGAGTGGGGGCTGAAGATCACAGAATCATATGCGTCAAATAAAACCTCCTGAACAAGCTTGTCTGATTGTGTCTGAAACATCTGAAATGATCAATTACAGAACCACGTTCATTCTCATATGACTCTGAAAGTTGTTAAACATATACAGCATATAAGATCTACCAGCAGCTGGGTGCAAACCCGGGACTTTTAGCCAACTAACTGTGGTCGATGCTGCTTTCAGTGAAACCGATTGAACATACACCCACTTTACCCACTCACACATTTGCTCTCCCCTTCTGCTGATTCCTGCCAAAAGCACCTACAGCTTCAGCATCAACACCCACAGCTGTGTGTAAGAATATGTAAGTGCCACTCAACCTGGACTCTGGGGGACTGAGTCCACTCACACTCACACACACCAACAGGCTTTTAGGCTTTATAAACAGCCACATAAATAGGTGAAAAAGAAAGCTAATGTTTGACGAGGAATAATGGAGGCGATGAGAGCACGAACCACAACAGTATGAAAAATTCTACAATGTCTGCTCAACTTAAGCTTATCTTTAAAGGTGGTCACGACAGAAAGTGATCCGCTCTCCTCCACCTTTCCTTTAGGGCTGCACTTGTTGGTTGTGTGCGTCCAGTGCTTTCTCTCACAGACATTTTATTTATGACATTATCACATGAATTATGCTAAACGTCCAATAAACTCAACCACCATCCCAAGACAACCCCACCCCCACCACAAAGCAGTAGACCTAGCGGAACTACTGTTGCAATTGGCAAATTTGCACAAATGATTAATTGTATACAGCACACTCTAAAGTAAATGCAAATAAAAAACACTTTTTTTTTTTTTTTTACATTACCTACAACAACTCAAAATGCACTTAAAATGCACTGCAAAATATTGGTAAATGCAATAAATTTGTTGCAAACTGTAGCCTATGATTTGGTCATACATGATAAATAATATGGGGAATAGAGTATATAGTGTTAAATTATAGTCACACTAGTACAGTGGTGCTTCAGACAAATGAGACTATCAATCACATTAATACTGTATCTGAGGAATTTGACCCACTTAACCTCTCAACTACCAGATGGGGTAACTGACTTGATATTCATACTGTATAAATTAGCATTTTTTGCATTTTATTCATGTTCCTCTTTAAACAATTTTTTCTACTCATCCCTTTTCCCTAAACCATAAAATAAGACAGTCTTTAACCCTTTGAGGACATGATTCAGTTTTTGGATCAGAGACTGGAGAACTGCTCCAACGGATTTGCAATTCTGCTGCCAACAGTAATAAATTAATTCTTTATAATCCTTACAAAGTTTCTGTCCTCTCAAAATAGTATGTGCTTTGAGATATATAGTGTATATATATTTTTTTCTACACACATGTATATGTTTGTGTGTATGTATTTATTTATTTTTAGGCATTTTTACCATAGGGCATTTTACAGCCTGGAGACACCTTCTTTCTGTGTTGTAACATCTATAATTGATATTATCCTTCTTCTGCTCTGCTCAGCAATACTACCTCGAAAACTGATGTTTCTTCTTTTCAACACAGTGTAAAACTCACTCTTAAGTCCTGCAGCCTCTAAAATGAGCTTCAGTGAGGAAACACAGTTTGTCATACCATCATTTTTCCTGCTTTTTTTTTGGATGTTACATTTGAAACTCCTACAGCCTGGGATGAGAATGTGAGTGTAGGTGTAAGTAAGTGCAGAGTGGCCATGTTAGGACACAGAAACAAAATTGGATTCTGACCAAAAACGCAGCAAAAAATAAAGCATGAACACAGTTTTTTAACATTTTCCATGTAAGGCTGAGAAAAGGCAGAAGTGGAAAAATATAGAATCTCATGAAACTTGCCTTCCATTTCTAAAATCACAGAAATGTAAAGCCAATATTCACAGGCTTGTGTTCACTTCCACTGGGGCTCACTGCAAAAGCAATAATCAATCAATGAGTCTTCACTCAGCCTTTGTCTGAAGGAGTGGGGTGAGCTGTGCACACCCCACTCGGACAGTGTCTATAAAAAGCCAAGCTGAGTAACGAGCTGAAGAGGCCAGTGAACGGGACAGATGTAGACATTAAAGCTCCCATGGGATCTTTGTGAAGTAGAAGAAGACATTAACATGAGGAGTGACAGTGACATGTGGACAGTTCGGCTGAAATCGTGACCTTTCACCTTCTGGTGGTGTCATCACACATGTGCAGACAGACAAGTTATTCAGGGGAACTCATGGGGAGTATGAAACTGACAGTTTTCAAATTCCCACCCTCTAAACAGGAAGTATCCAGTCATGCTGTATCTTAGAAACTGTAACTAGTAATCAGTGTTAATTACCTGGCTACAGCGGATACAGTGGGGCAGATGTACCAACTTGTTTGCGTTCATTCCAAACGTTAATCTGTCACAAAGTTTGCCTGAAAACATGCCATATTATGTACATAAAGACCGCACATGGTTAAAACCACAGACCGCCTGCTGCAAACTGTGCTTTTACTCTTCAAACATGTGCATTCATGGGAGAATAGAGGGTGAAAGTGGGAGTTTGTGTAAGGTGTGTAAGAGAGTGACTGATTCATATTCTGTTTTCTGTATAAAAGCTTCCAACTTAAAACTGCTTTGCTGTGAAAATTCTCCACATCCTAAAAGCTGGTTCAATCTTCTGTGTATGTGTATTCAATCTGACTGTGTATGGAAAACCTAAGGAGAGAACAGCAATAGACATCACAGGCCAAAAAGACATTTCCTGATCACTGAATTTCAGATTCCTTTTTCTGGAAAGTGAAAGCTCCATGATAGATAATGATAGGCTGCTCAGGTCACAGTACACTTAGTATACGCTGCTGCTGCTGCTGCTGCTGCACTGAATTTGTGTTACCCCACCATTGGCAAGCAGCATGTTGCCATGGTGACTGTTCATGTTGTTGCGACATACGGTGCCATACAGTCCAGGCCGGTTCATGGTAGGTAGAAAGACCAACTAAAGTTTATTTGGTTTGTGATGTAATAAGTCAACCAGAAAAGACCGAATACTAACTAAGTTTAAATGGGGACATATCGGCACGAACATAGCAGAGGTGGGTACATTTTAGTCAATAAATTGATTCCCTGCAAGTGCATGTTTATCTGGGATATGGACAATAGTCCAATTAACCATGCATGGAAACACTGACCATAAAGTCCATCTTTGTTGTGAGACAACAGAAAGCTTGTGCATGCAACAGTAACTAAGAGGAAGTCAATTGATTTTTAAAGTAATTAAGTGAGGCCATAAATTATACACCACTGCTTTACGAGTAAATAAGCTAATAAATTAAAAATTTCAGTTTCTCACCTGTGTAGTCCTCAAAGCACTCGCAGGTGTAGCCTCCTTCTCTGCTTCGACACACTCCGTGGGCTCCGCAGGGCTTAGAGTAGCAGAGGTCGATCTCCGTCTCACAGTAGTCTCCTGTGAAGCCGGTAGGACAGCGGCAACGGAGCCCGGCGATGGGGTGGATGGGTCTAAACAGGATGGTGTCTGACGCAACAAATGGCGCTAGGCTGTCAAACTTCAGCACAGACACACACTTCATGTAGTTCTCACACGGCTCGCGGAGGCAGATATTGTCATCAAAGGGAAGAACTTCCTGGGAAGAGATTTGTGCGAGGAGGCTGCGGTTCAGATACAACCTCTCCTGGAGCTCCTCCGAGCCAAAAAACTCACCACCTCCACTTTCTGCCCCTCTCCCAGGCCTGTCACCTCCGTGGCTGTGGCCTCCAGGTCGCTGGTGTCCCTCCCCAAACAGGGGCACAGCCACAGACAGGCTGACGTTGAGGATGCGAGCGCTGACGTCTGTGTCGTCCTGGATGTTAAAGATGACAACATCTTCGGGAGCTGCAGACAGGACGCGCGCTACACCGTCAAGAAACTGTGAAAGCAGCAGTGAGAGGAAATGCTCCTGGGAGGTGTTGGCCAACCTCAGCGTGATACTGTTGGACAACATTTCATCTGTGATGATGGTGACTTGGAGAAGACACTGGGCCGAAACAGAGTGGACACCATCTGGAAGAAACAACGGAAGGCAAACAGTGAGCGATAACAGCGATGTTCGTCAATAATGGACTGAAAATTATTCTCACACACATTGTGACAGGGATGGCAGCACCTATACTAGGAGGGAGAAGTAGCGGAAAGGACTTTGAAACGTTCAAGTTGCATGAAAAAATTCCAATCACAAAGTACAAAAAGAAAAGAGGGAGGTTTTGTATGTCACAAACAAGCACGGTTGTCTTGTACGTCTGTGTACAGTCTTCTCCTATTACTTCTGGATATTAGAGAGCCCAGGCCAACGTGAGTCCTACTCTGGTCTGACTGAAGGTATTCATGCAGTAATCACTCCCAAGCACATTGTGTGGGTGTGTTAGCCCCACTTTGAGAAATTTGATTTATTATAATTCCAGTTTCCATGTATTTTAAGGTGGGTTTTATTTGGACTAACACAAGAAGTACATATTTTTCTAAAGTCATGTCAACATACTGAGTCTGTACTGTTAAGTTGAAAGTCGACCTATATTTGGCTACATACAGTATGTTGATGGCTGTGGCAGGAAAAACCCCTGAGTGTGTTAAATTGATCGATGGTGTGTTTACTTTTGAACTGCATATAATTTTATCTTTAAGTTGTCCTGTTGGTAAGTTGTATCATCTCACTGTGATCACAAAGAGAAACTAGAGATTTAGTACATCTCACTGCTGGTTTCTGTAAACAAGCTTAAACAACTCAACTATGTGATGAAAACAAGTCTCACTTTCTCCCTGCAGTATAATCAATGGGCTGCTTTGTTTTGGGGCGTTTGGATGGCGGCCAGAGAGCAGAACCTGTGTGCAGAACCCACACAAACAAACAGCAGCAAAGTTACCAGATCCTTGTTTGGCACTCAGTGAGTTTAAACACAGAGTGCCAAAGAAAAGCGGGGAGGAAAAGGCGGGGGACAGAAGGGTGGTGGTGGTGGGGTGTTCATAGAGGAAGTGAGACAGAGAAGCATGTTTGACACGGCTTTAATCCCTCTGCTTTCAGTCAAGTGTTTCCAGCACAGTAATAATGTGGCCTTAGCGAAGGAAGTGGGGGGAAAAAAAAATCAAAGGAGAGACACAAGCAGGGTCGCTCCTCTAATTCACACTTTACTGTAAACAGAAACACACACACACCTGTGTACACAAGGAAAGCACCCATGTATGAACAGGAGAACACAAACCACTTTTTCCTACAGATAAATTTACAACTACAGAAACAAACCACAACTGTTTGTCCTTCGATAAATAAATAAATAGTTAACGTAAAAACTGTTTTACGTTTTTACGTTAACTTATTATTTTTGAATAAGAACTAAACTCTATATGTGAGTTTAACAACACCAACTTCTAACAATATCGACTGGTTAAAAGCATTAAAAGTGACAAACATCGAATACTTTTATGACATTTTTCTCAGTTAGTCAAACTTTATGACTTATATGTCACAAAAAATGGAACTTCCTCCTGATTTAAATCCTATTTATATTTCCAAAACCAACAAAAGCAGTGGACTGACTCCATGTCAGGAAACCTGTCGGTAGCCTTCCAACCAGAAGGTATTCAAGGGTTCAAGGATCTGCTACACTACATGCCAATGTTTCCCTGGACAAGACACTAAATCCTGAATTGCTCCTGTGTCAGCGGCGTGTGAATGGGTATGGTAGATGAGTAACAGATAAAACACTGCACATTGATGCACTGTGTAAATGTGTGAGTGAATGACAAAACTGTTGCTTGCAGCAGCTTTGAGGGGTCATCAAGACTAAAAAAGCGCTATATAAACACAGACCATGGACCATTTTCAATAATGTTGTTCCCATAGCCAGAAACAGAGAACAGTGAGCAGAGAACAGACTCTTAATGCTTAGGCCACGTATAAGGACAGACTTTGCTTTCGTAATATCTTCTACCAATTCTCACTATTGTTTGGGAGCTCAGTTTGGGCAGAGCTCTGGATGTGGACGCAGCCCTGGGAAAATGAGTGCGAGGAGAATCTCTCCTGAAAGGGACCAGACCATCCTTCAAAGAGGTCATTCTCCATGGAACGATACTCCGCTCAGGAACGGAGGGTAAGTGGAGCATTTGGGGCCAACAAGAAGATAAAGAGGGATGCTTAGTTGGTAAGAAGACAAGGTGCCAGCTCTGAAGTGTGACGCTGCTTTCAACCCAGAGCTTGACCCCCCCCCCCTCGGCTTCTGGGTGCCAGGAATGTTTTCAGCAAGGAAGTGGCGCCAGGGAAAAGATTAAACACACACTGTGGATGCAGGACTGCCAAGACAGTATACAGCATTGTGTGTGTTGGTATGTATATACAGTAAGTATGTGTATATGAGTGTGGGTGCCTGTGGTCTTCCATACATCAGTACAAGCACAGCAGAGAGTGTACACTAGAGGAGAGGGAGTTGAGTCATCACAGAGTCGCAGAAACGGATGAAAATAACAAAGCTTTAAGACATTAGGATTTTCAAAAATGTCTGTATTTAAGATATTAAACGCAGAACCTCATATCACTCTGAGCTCATTTAAAAACATCGCATCTCACCGATTCAGGTGAGTTTTCTGCCTTTGAATTAGAGACAAACCAAAGGTGCACCACCAAATATATACAGTAAAACAAAGCAGCTTTTCTATTTTCAAGAAAAATGATTTTGGATGTGCTCTCAGCTGTACTGGCTTCTTTAAAATATTTATAATGCCTTGATCCAACTGTCAGGAGAAATGTGAATGATATATACTCCACTGACAGTGTTTTATGAAGATAAACAGCCTTTAGGATGGGACATGGTCTGTTAAGGTATATATACAAATATATAAAGATTTAAGCCATTAGAATCAGTGAACTGGAGAGAGAGAGACACACATCGGTTAGACTGGCCTCATTAGACCACAGTTTCCGTCCGATCTCCCAGTTGAATCCCAGAAAATGTCAACAAAGTCATGGTGGATAAAGATCAGAAAGACTGTGACCAAATTAGTGGGGACAGAGACATCACCCACCGCAGCACAACAGTAACCCCAGTAACACTCTCCCTTTAGAGACTTCACGCTGCTGCTGAAACGACACTTTATAGCTTATTTCCCCCCTTTTCTTTATAATACATTTGTGATTTTTGCTTTGTCGATTTACAAAGTCAAAAAGAAGATAAGAAAGACGCAACAGAGTCAACACTTTACTACACATCTGATCCAAAATCATGTGGTCACAGTAGTTTTGATGTAATGACTTAATATACACTGCGGTCAATATAAACTGTGGTCACCTACAAAGGGCTGAGGGTTAGCTGGCTCATAAAACAAGACAAAGAAGCACCAAGTGGATAAAGAAGTAATTCTGATTACTGATAGATATCGATTTCAGACAAAGCTGAAAAATAAATCACTCACTTTCAAAGGTACACATACAAAGCAGTAGGTATCAGGCTACATCCATATTATTATGTTTCAGATAAAAACTCTATGTCCACACATGTTTCCGTTCTGCCAGCAGCCTGTAATAACTCATGTTACTGTGACTACATGTGCGTTAGGGACTCTGACTAATGTATTACATTTCACTCGTTCTGACATCACATGACATGTTTACAGCCAGTGTGAGACTAAATTTTACTGGCCAACAGGTGAACAATAAATCTGGTCAAGAGAAGAATCTGATTACAATCTTTTTTTTTCCCGAAAAAGCTGGCGATAGGAATTGTGAAATTTTGAAAAATGTGAACTGTGATGTCACGGACGCAGCCAAAATGGGTCAGTGGAAGAAAAGAACAACTCCCAAGCTCTTGGCGATAATGTTCCAGTGGTTAATATTTTGCATCATTTACCTTGGTGTCTCTTTAAATGGATCAAAAATAAACAAGAGTGTTACAATCGCGTTGATATCTATTATAATCTGCAGCCAGCAGTTCTGGGCTCTAACACACTGGGGATGTTGTGGACAGCAAGTTTATCTATTTTTAGCTTTTTTTATATCTGGTCACAGACAATGGGATTACGTCCTGACCTCTGCCTCCTAATGTGCAGGTTAAACACCGAGCCAATGGAAGCACCGTACTCTTGTTGTGGGGAGGGGAAACATTAGAGGCACAGCAGTGCAACAATACCATTTATCATCATGACAATGGAGAACCGATAAATTATCGCACTCAGACAGTTCTGTCGAGCAGTTATTCATCATAAGTCTAATGGAACCACGTTAAGATGCTACACTCAAACAAAAGCACAACGATTTTGTGATCGGAAGCAGCTGGTGCTCCCTCAGAAGAAGCTCTGTGTCTCCCTGCAGAAGTGTGTCATGTTGGGCCTCTGGGTGAGGAGGTAATGAGGTTCAGCAGAGCCTGCCTAAGCAGTTGAGCATCAGTACAGGGAACTGTACGTGCAGAGCAGCACGCACTGAGTGCTCACTACATCAAAGAGCACAAAGTCGGTCCCGTTTCCAAGATCAATAGGGAGATCATAAATTAAAAATCACTTTGGAGGAATAAGACCCTGCACACGCCTTTACAGTTCAGAGCCTTTACGGCTCCAACCAGCATGCTTTTAATGAGTTTGTAATTTGGAATCGAGCCTCTCCGAATTCACTTCCTGTTTGGCTGTTTGTTTCAAAATTTCAAAACAGCAAGATCTGTGCAGATACTTAAAACACTTTTTATAATTATGCTTACAAATGGAGCAGCTTGGGAGCAAAAAAATAAATAAAAAGAGTGTGACACACTCATGAAGCTAAGTGCGGCCAAGTGGTACACAGAGACGTTGAAATGCAAGTCTATTTTTTAGAAGATCTACTAAATTCACAGCTAAGAATTTAAGCTGCAGTTTGTGACTTTTGTGATTCTTGTTGCTCTGATGTTATTACATCATCTGTTTATTTAAAAAAACAAAGTTACAGCAGCAGCAGCAGCAGCAGGGGCAGGCAGAGGGAAAAAACACAATGATCCTGTCAATCTGCTGAATGGTGGGGCATTTTTAAGCAATAAAATTCACTTCTGAAACTTGGTGGTTGCTTCTTTGTGTTTTCAATCATATTTGGTTGCCTCATTTGACTACTCTGTTGCTGTTTCCTTAATCAGGATCGCATAAACTTATTTAACAGTGGTTTGAATGCAATAGACGTTCGTTTATATTTTTGTTTAATGTTCATTATTTCTGTGTCACATTCAAGCCATTCTTCGTTTGGTAATACAAGTAACAGAGATATTACACGGACATGTATATTAAATAAATTTGGCTATAATAATGCATTGATAGTGAATGAAAATGAGAAGTTGTTGACACAGTGAGGAAATATACACATATATATAGTAAAGGATAGTGACGGAAACATTGAAATGGAGCATATTGTTTTTTTAATGTATCGTGATGATATTCAACACTGATATTTTATTTATAAAGAGAAAGTTTTTGCAGTTTTCAGTCTGAGTAATTTTAAGGCAACTACCTGGCATTCACATGAGTTTGAGCAGGACTAAAATAGTGAAGGAATTTTATTTTTAACTTTTACCTGAGTCTGAAGTTTCACTTTTCTGGCAGTGTGATGAATAAGGGCTCAGGCTCTGAAACAGGCAGAGCAGCCGTCTCTCTGTCAGGCCTTCTGCAGCCAGTGCGACCAGTAAAAAAACTATTTTAATGAGCTGCTACAATGTGAAAATACTGTCATATGTGTCATGTTTGCATACTGCTGACAAACTCCACACTGGTGAGTGCACAGGAGGTCACACAGAGGCAACGCATTGGTACCACACACCAAGCAAACAAATCACATGCTGTAGCTATGACCACAGAGTGCAGTTCCCATGGGGCCAACAACATGAAATCGTTGAATTAAATTAGATTTAAATACTTTGCCCTTGAAGCAGCCTGCAATCACACATATTACCTGGACTGCATGTGTGTCACAGACCCTGACTAATGTATTACATTTCACTCGTGCTGTCGTCACCTTGCCATGTTTACAGCCAGTTTGACATTTAACTTAACTGGTTCACATGTGAACAATAAATCTGGGCCAGAGTAAAATCAGATGAAAACACTTAAAAAAACAAAAAAACAGATGACAACTAGAGTCGCATGCACTGTACATGGATGTAGTCTTCCTGTAGCAGAACTAACTCCTGTGGTAAAACCTAGAGACTCACAATTTAACTTGCACCATGAAACTGGAAGTTCACAGATGTCAATCACACTCCTCTCCCCTCACATGTGCTATGCTTTATCATTTTTCCTTTTCATTCCTCCAACTGAGGACATAGTTTACAAAATTGACACCATGTTCTGGTGAAGAACTCAACCAAGAGCTTGACCGTTAACTTCTTAAGTAGACTGTTGACTTGTGCAATTAAACAAGAAAGAGCCAGGTCATACTTTCTGCATCCTTGTGTGTGTGTGTGCAGTGGTCATTAAGGGTCAGCATGACGTACATTTCCATCCATTTCTGTGTTGGTCCGTGTGGACCCTACACAGAACAAATCCATGCACACCTCCAGTTGGATTCCACGTGGACCATACGTGCCGATTGTGCATGTTCCCTGTTGCTGGACTCTTTCCAGTCCAGTTGGTGGCATTAAATGAGGCAGTCCACTGATATCCACACATGAAGATCTCTGCGCTCATGGGATACAAGGAAACACCAATGAGTGCAATTTCCAAGAGACAAACCGCTGCTACTAAAGCACTATGAATGCCCTAATAAGTAGGCTCCTTTTCCCATGGATTTCCATTCAAAGGGAAATATTTTAACAACTAGCAGAGCTGCCCCCTAGTGGCTCGCTGTTACTTCTGTCCGATTTCATAGACATCACTTTTCAAACTTGAATACTTTTATAAGCAGAAAATGGTGCCAACACACACAACGCTTGAACAGCAAAAAAAGAGACTACGCAGTTTTCAAAATACGATTACAAATGAGACTGTCTCATTTTTCATTCTAGCCTTTGTTTCTTTGAAATATACAGTATGTAATTTGACTTCGATTTTATCATGTTAATGCTCAATCAACACCCCAGTACAGGAGAAAAGAAAAACAATCAGTGCTGGACAGAAACTAATGACGGCTGATGTGGGTTAAAGACCAGGGCAGCAGACGTTCACCACGAAATTGTAGCTCTGCGCCTCGGTGCTCTAGTAGTTCAGTTAGATCAAGCTTATCAGATGTCTCCTTCATTAAAACTTAAGTGTGCTCTATTTGGAATCGATTTAATTTAAGAGCTGGACTCCCCCTGATAAGTCCCCCTGATCAAAAGGGACACAGTAAAATGTGGCAGAGGAGCGGTCCACTTGAATTAACCAGGGCTGAAAGGTGAAACACACTCGACTGCTGCCTGAATGGGGCCTGATGGTGGGTTGGGGGTGGGGGCAGTGCATTCAAAGGGAAGGACAGGTTTTTCATTCCATTACCCCTTTATTAACCATTCTCCACTCTTCCTGACCCCCCACTAGACAAGCAACGACTCCCCACCACCGCCTCCACCGCCTCCCGCGCATAAAATACTGTAACGACTCCTGCCAGGACTCAATCCACCTACAGCGGCTCATATTACCATCTGTCCATTAGAAATCAAGCTGAAGGGCTCCACTGCAGCACCATGCTTACGCTTGGTTTTTAGAAATAGTTGTTATTATTAAATCCCTCATTTTTAACACTCAACTGGTTTTTAAAGCCACGTGTATCTCTCCTGACACCCACATCCCAAAGACAGTGACTAACCAAAATTGTCAGTTTGTAATTTAGTTAATCCAGTCTGAGTCACACGGATACAAATCTGACTTCAAAAACCCAGAAATATGTAGTGTGTAAATTCAAACCTCACATAATGTCATTAATGAATTACTGAGTGTATCTCAGTGTCTAAAATGAAAGCCCTGTTGCCCTCTGACTTTGAACGCTGCAGTGAAACAGATTGTGTCTACAGCTGCTGTTGAATGAAAAACATCTAAGTAAAAAAAAGCCCAGATTCCACCTCAGTTGTCTCCTGGCTATAGCATCATATTTAACTGTTTTATCATTCTTCGCATCCAATTCTCTACTAAAAGAGTATTTCCCAAAAAACAAACCCCTCAAAGTATTTAAATCGATAAGTCCTGCAACCAACACCTAGTTCTGCAACCACCAGTTGTTTTCAATTTGAATTAATCTATTTCATCTATATGATGTGTAGCGTAAATTGTGGATTGATGTTACCCCAACTTCCAAATTATGACATCCTCAAACATTTTATTGGTCTACAAAGATATTCAGTTAACTTTTAATTAAGGAGCAAATAAACCAGCACATATTCAAATTTAAGAAAATAAAGTCAGAGAATTTGTTCTGATTTTATGAAAGCCCCCTAAAACAAATCACACTATGATCAATAAAGATGATTGCATTTGATTAATTGTTACAGCCCTAACCGGAAATTTCCTATGCTTTTACTCTGCCTATGACTATAATCTACAATCAGGTGTACTTTTATTTTGAAAGGCATCATCATGAATATCGCTAAACATATCTGTATACATGTAAAACACATCTTCAGGCTTCTCCAGCAGACTTCTCGCCTCTACAGGTCGATAACTTATTTGTTGGTTCTGTCTTTGATGAATAGATGAAAAACAAAAAATTAACACCAATAGTGCACGTAAGAAAAATCCCACATGCAAATCTCTCTCTCAGAGGAGGGAATGGACAGCATGCCCAAACTCCTACGCAGCAGATTTTCTGTTATCTGCAGAACAGTGTTAAAGCCAATTATATCAAGCAACACAAATAACACTCAACATCATAATGTCCAATTATCAGTTCTTCATGTGTGTATGGTTTGATTGTCTTTCTATTTTTTTTAAAAAACAGAACAAGCACACAGGTGAGTTAAATATTCATATTTCTCGTTTGCTTCAACTGACAGTTTTATCTTCTGCAGAACAATTAAGCCTAAGTGGTCAGGAAGAAAAGAATAAAGAGCAGATGTAACGATAACAACAACACAACAACTACATTCTGCAGTTGCTGTGTGTCAATAATGGAATCTGTTTGTGTAGCTCAATGTCAACCCAAGGATTTTAATCCAGAGGAGTCACAGCAACCCCCCCCCCCCCCCCCCCCCCCCATTCAGGAGGACCATTCAGGAGGAGATAAGCTGACTGCGCTAGAGAGAGGCCATTTGTACATCATTTCGGACCCTGCCACAGAATCCACCGCTGACACTTTTCTGCTCTATCTGAAGACCAGGACATTCCACACATTCTCCCTCCACAGAAAAGCAGAGAAAAGGATCTGAACTCGTCCAATCAGGGAATTTGCATATCAAAGGAAAACTGCTGTCAGCGTAATAGTAAAGAGACATTAGCATGCAGAGATGTGACCAAGCATGAGCCAAAACGCATATGTATCAGATACTGAGAAACAAAACACTGGAGGACGAAGAAAACAACAAACAAACACAATGTAGCTGCGTGACTGCGTTAATGCCTTGAATGTGTGTTTTACTTCAGTCCCTCGTTCAACCTAAAGAGTGAGTGAGTGAATTTAAGGTGCCTGTAAAATGAAATAAAATTCTAAATAATTTGAGTCAGCTAGGTAAGATAAAATGTCATGCATCTTAGCAATATACATTATTATTTAAACCAATTAAACACCTTCCCAATAGTCAAAAACTTTTAAACCTGAGATTAAACCACTGGGTTTTATTGAGGTGCTTCAAAATAGAAAGTCATAATCCAAGTTTGATGCCAGCACAAAAAACACGATCAGTTACCTTAAATTATTTTGACAACACTCATAGATTAGTGAATTGGAAAAGTGTCAACGTAAGTCTAAAATGTGAAACCATGGCCATCGCAGTAGAAAGAGTCTCATTCATTCAGTGGCTCCAAACTGTGAGAGCCTGATCACAACACTGTAGTAGCTCATGAGGAAACCTGTTTAGTTAGCCTGATGCCCTCCTGTCATAAATTAGACAGTGATGAAAAATGCCACACTCGTGCACACTAAGGTTCACCATCTCTACCAGTCACAGCTCTTACCCCGTGTCACACACTGTAGTGTTGCCATATTGCACTTTGAAACCAGGTCGCAGTGAAAGCTCAGTTGGATTAACACTAAATGAGTGCAATGTAGCGTAAAGGTAACTGCCTGTTAAATAAACACAATCTGTCAAAGTCACATAGTGAAAAGGTTGTTCTTGCACTGTAATGATGTCAGTACTGAAGAGCTACAGTTAGAATTACCACACAGGGAAAAAATGGTACACTACAAATTATGTAAAAGCAGGACACCACTGAATCGTCAGGTTTAAAGAGAAGCACATTCACCAGTCCCATTCCATTAAGCGCACTATTTTAGTTTTAACTATTTGTCCTTTGGCATTTGCCATTTATTCTTTTTTGGCTCTTTTATTATCCAAAATTTCATTGCAATGCAAAATATTGAAAATTGTTTGAGATCAACAATCATCACGATTAATGTCAGATTATTAAAGACGGAGTGAAACCAGCAAACTGTTGTTTTTACATGTCTTTATGGGCAGAAAACAACAAACAGTGCTCACATTTAAAGAACAGCAATTATACAGTATGTTGTGTCTCAAAATACTGTATAATTACTGTTTAAACATTACGTCAATATACTGTATATTCTACCCTTGTTACACCGATATTGAAATAATATAATAATATATATTGCTGTAAAAGTATTGCCCAGCCATTCAACTATTTTTCCCTGCTTTTATCAGTGACTGGTCACTGTGCTTTCTATTTATAAAGAGATGTTTTAGAGAGTGCAGGCGCCTGACCGTTTCATGGATAAACCTCAGGCCCGGTGAGACTCTCCTGAGGACAGCAGCACTGGTGCAAACAAGTGGACACAAAGACAGAGGGGGTGGGGGCTCCAGACAGAGCCTGCTGCCATTGTCTGCTGGAACAGTGAGGACAATGCTGAGATAAATGCAAGCACCACAAGGACTCACCCCAGCGATGAACCGGCCCTAATCCTAAACATGATTTCCCCTCCTAACACATAGATGATGTCATTTCACCCCACACACTCCCGTCCACCCCCTCCAAACACACACACACACACACCTCCCCTGAACCTTCAATGCAACCAAGCGTGAAGCAGTATAGCAGTGAGGCCCACAGGAGGATGTTCATGTGCTGTGAAACAAGCCAGCAGCAAGAAATCAGATACTCTCTGAGTGCATCTGTGTGACAAACCAAAGAGCTCATACGGGACACCATCATATCACTGTGAGCTGAACGCCCTCAAATGCTTTGAAAACAGAGGGTCTCTGAAGTCTGTCGCATGCAAGAGTAGATGTTATCCGAGAAAAACAAATGGAAAGTCTATGTGTGACTGCAGTCAGGTGTCGGTTGACTCGGTGCATGTCATGTAAAAATATTTGCAGGACAGGTCAGTGTGTCCCGGAGCATTGTAGCTCTGAAGAAAGACGTACATTCTTCAGCGGAGAGAAGGAGACGGGGATAGTTGCTCTTTAGAACTTTATGCCACCCCTCCTTTCTCCCCCCCACAAACTTTGCTCCACAAAAGGGACCTTACCCCTCGTCCCCACCCACAAGGAATTTCTCAGGCATTGCTGGATTCACCATGACAACTGGGTGTTCAACAAAGTATTTCTCTTAGGCATTCTCCCTTTCACAAGGGAGAGAGGGAGGTGGAGGGGGCAACAGTCAAAGGAGGGAAGACGGACAGAGAGAGTGGTGGATGATGAGGATAAAGAGGGAGGGTGGAGGAGCATGAAATGATGGGAGGGAGCAGTGGAGGTTGCAGGGGTGAGAGCCATAGAGTTGGGTAGATAGGAGAAAAATGGGGAATGTTGACAGGCAAACAAAAAGAGGGAAAAGAGAAACAGGATCAAGGTGATAGGTGATATTAAAGGGATAAAAAGAAGAGAAACTGTGCTACCAACATTCCAAGCAAGCTTGCAAGTGTGACTAACTCCATACATCGAGGGCGACAGAGGCACGGAGAATGAAAGTAGAGTATTAGGGATGACTTGTTGTATAAAACATGGATGAGCATTTGCATGCTGTGACTTTGAATCAGAGGAAACAAGTGCGAGGAAAACAGAAATTCATCAGCCATAAAGAACACAGAAATCCATGTTAGGCTCTGACTGAGTGAAATAATTATATGACAAAGAAGGTGGATAGTAATCAAAGTGGTCCAGCTGTTTGGAGGCCACACGCAGATTTGGGCAACTATTCCTCTTATGACTGGGTTGACTGCTGTTCATTTAAAAGTTTAAACACAGGAATTAGGATCTGCCTCATTAGGACCAGGTTTTGGTCTCCATGAGGACTACTGGTCCAGACAAGGTCTGTGTTTATACCAGAAACAACCTAAAGAGGGAACAACATGTGCACACACACACACAGCGTATACCATATGTGTGCAGCCTAGTGGTCTAGCATTACAGAAACTGATCTTCCACCACAGACAGTTTCGAGGCTTAATAGATTATAATGAAATTATACTGGCTGTGAATGACTGGACTCTGACTTGAGCACTATGTAACAGAGCAGGATCCCCTGCATTAAAATTCCAGTCTTGCAGCTTTATCTTGTCCAAGGATGGTGAAGGACAGGATGGTCTAAGGAAACTTATCAACACATTTGACTACACAGATATATTTCATCTGAGCGAGTCTCCATCTCTCTCTCTCTCTCTCTCTCTCTCTCTCTCCGTACATAGAACACAATCATTGAGAAGACACAAAACTGGATGTAAAATAAGCAGAAACATTGTTGTCTGCCCTTGTTATTTGGGCTGAATGCCAAAACATTTGGCTCAGACAACTTTAACGGCAAAGTGGTTTAACCTTGGAGCATCCACAGCCTCTTCAGACTCACACTCAGGGTCTCTCTACAGGATCTGCTGTCCACCGTGTAATTTCAGCATGTGTATAACCTGCAGTGTGATGTGAGCTGAATCAAACTACAATCATTAGTTGCCAAGCTGTATCTGCAGTGATGAGTATATAGGCACATGGACTAAAAAAGTAAATAACTGTCACTTTATGGTGCCAGAAATGTGCAATGAATTATATCAACCTAACAGTGACAAAACTATAAGAGACACATATGAATGAAGAATTAGGGATTAGTTTTACTATATAACTAACATAACAAGGCTTTAAGGATGAATATAAAGCATGAGAAAAAAAAATCTTTGCCATCAAATGCAAACTCCTACTTATGCAGGCTCACGCTTGCCTGGGAACACTGGATCAGCTCCTGAGTGTGTCAACAGTGATCTGACACATCCCAGGATACAGACGGAGCAAATCTAATCCCACAGAAGACAACCTTCCTCTCCCTCAGCAGTGTGACCACAATTCTCTTCACGATACAGACGTGACACGTAGTGTAATTACGGAAAGATTTGTCCTGAAGACAAATGAAATGTTAAAAATGCAACAAATAATTAGCACAATTATTAATTCAGTGACAAACCTAATATGAGTTTATTAATTGCTCCCTTTCATTCAGTAAAAATGAAGGCCCAGCCCTTATACACCCCGTCTGCAAATCTCCTTAACATGATTAAATGGATTTGATCCCTAATTATTTGCAAGTGCATAAAGCCAATGCAGAATCTGAATTTCAATGTGCAATATTCGTTATATAGGCAAATCATCGAGCTTTTTTAGAAGGGAAAAAAAAAATTATATTCTTACTTCATATATAGATATGTTTTATATGACCTGCTTTAAATATGAACCACCCATTTCATTTGTAAAAGTTCTACTTCGTATAAGTTTATGTTCACAAATGCAGTGATAAGCTTAAATATCAAATTATTTTTGTGCTTGTGTATTGGAATAAAAACAGGAGCCTAATGAAATGCATAATCTTGTACAGCATCAAGCACATTAACTCAGGTACAGTATGCATGTGGAGTTATTGCAGGCAGTTAAGTGTATTCTGTTATTGTTACTCAGTTTAGTGACAGGATGAAAACCCAAGAGTGACTGCAGTTCATTAAATTACATCTTATTTTTAAACATTTCGAGCCAAAGTCAATTCCATCTAAAAGGTTATCACAGTATATTAGTGAGAAATGAGACAAGGCAGTGCAAGGGACTTTTATATAACATGTTGCAGATGAACACACTGTTTTTTAGAGGTCACCATCACAAAGCGACCGCATTGAAAACAAGTTAAACTTAACGCGAAGAGTAGCAACATTTGAATCATTGCATCCATTGCAGTATGAAGAGCTGAGCTCAGAAATGGTGTTGATCACAGTCCAACAAAATACAAAAGAGCCCATCAGAAATCGTCCATCATAAGAGGCCTCTTCAACGGCAGCATAAAGGCAAAGATAATGGGAGGACTTGGGAGGTCCCGCGAGGATGAAGCCATTGAAAATTGGGGTCAGTGTCTCCAACTCCTCCTCCAACACTCTAATGACTTTCCTTCTCTATCATAGTGCGACTGTATATTCCCCACATCTCCTGTTTACACAACCCAACACCCCCATCGTCCCACCTCCACCCCCCCCTCATCCTCCCCCATCTCCTGCAGGGGTACTGACACATAAACCCCAGCAGGTGTGGGACGCGCTGGGGAGACACGGCCTCTAATTGGTCCTCGGTGGAGTCACAGCTGTTGCCCTCAACCACAGCCTGGTATGAGTTTTAACGCCTGCCACTGAATAGACAGCTCACTATTGTTCTCCGGAGAGGCAAAGCACAGCTCCAATCCATGATAACGACTAACCATGTTAACCATACAGTATCTGTTCTTTAGTGTCAGTTCATCAACAAACATTTCATCTGCATTTCCACTGTCTCATTCATTCATTCATTAATTCATTCATTCAAATAAAAGAAATCCCAAGGCTCCTACCAGCCAGGATCCTCCCTGTTTCTGTCAAATGTCTAATTCAATCTTTAACCCTGGTCTTCCACTTGCATCTTAATAACATTTCCTGCTCTGTTTCCCTTTCTTGTAGGTTATGCTAAGGTCAAGAAAAAGACAGACTTGCAGCAAATCACACTGTGTTAAATGAGCTCAAACCAAGGGAAACAGCCACACACACCCACTCTCTGAGTGCAATTTAAGTTCAGTCACATATTTGGAGCAAATAAAACTCTGTAATTTGTACTGGCATGTAAAATTAAAGGTTCAGGTAACACAGGTGGTTTAAGACCTGCACTTTAGGAAAGAACACAGGCAGTGAGCATAAAAAGCCTAACCCCACACATGACCCTTTTTATCCCATATTGTGAGACTAAACCACTGGAACAAACAGTAATTTAAACCTCAACCATCTCATGTTATCTGTTGTTTTAAAAAAAAATGCACTCAAACCAGAATCATCAGCCTCTTACAGCCTGGTGCTGGGAACATCAAATCAGAAGAGTGAGAACCAACATCTCGATAAAATAAACAAGGCATAACGAACATTAACTCTTACTCTTGATGCTAAATGAGCTGTAGAAACAGACCATAATTGAATGAGCTCTTTCAGTCTGGGGGGGGGGGTTGCGATGGTATTAGTGGGGCATGATCAGTCTGCCCACTGAAGTGTGGATCCCACAGGATGTAGACATGCTCAGACAAACAGCTATTTAAATCTTGATAATAGACAAAGCTATATCAAGCTTTGGCAAAAACTTCATAATGAGGAGTCTGAAAATATAATGAAAGCCCCCTTTATGAACCATATTAAACTACTTTATGATTTTTAAATATCCTGCAGTGAAAACTAATTCTCTTTCACGAATAATTCTTTTATATGGAAATAATGCTAAAATATTGACTGGAATAAGACTGACACACTTCAGTCATAATCACCGCCATGAGGGAAGTTAAATTGGAAATGAAGAGACCGGATGTGTTAATGGAAATAGAGCAGGATTACATTTAAATGGAGCTGGTCTTCCCCTTCCACTGTACTGTTTTTCAAAAGCAGGGTGGAGTCTGCAATTATAAAGAGTTATTGCACAGTCTCACCTGACACTGAGATCCTCATGGAGGCCTCCAGGGGCCGGTTGTTATCCAGGGCCCGACTCAGCTGGATCTCCCCTGTGCTTTGGTTCAGCAGGACAAGGTTCAACTCGTTTCCCACCTCAAAGCTGTAGTGTAGCTGGTCCGAGACGTCGGGGTCATGGGCGGGGATGCGGCCTATAACTCCAGTGGGAAAGCTGCTTGATTTGTATGTGACATAGTTGTTGAAAATGATCTTGAAGTTTTTGAGCACAGGCACATTGTCATTCTTGTCCACGAGTTTAATGTGGACTGTGGCACGGCTCACCAGAGGGGCAGAGGTCGCCTGGACCACGATAACATACTCAGATCTCGTCTCATAGTCCAGGTCTATTAATGCAGTCAGTTCTCCCGAGAAGATGTCCAGCTGGAAAACCTCTGGGATGTTTCCCTCCACAATCTGATACATTATCTGTGCATTACTGCCTTCATCTGGATCTGTGGCTGATATGTGTGCAACCACAACACCTATGGGGCTGTTTTCTTCCACCATAATGTCAAACTCATCTTTCTCAAACACAGGGGGGTTGTCATTCACATCTAGGATTGTTACTTGGATGTTTACTGGCGTTTTTAGAGCAGGAACACCTTTATCCACAGCAAAAGCCTGGAGATTGTAAACAGGTACATTTTCTCTGTCTAATCTGCGCAGTGTGCGAACAATGCCAGAAGTAGATTCAATTATGAAGTCTCCATCACCATCCTCGCCTCCCTGGAAGGTGTAGAAGACACGGCCGTTGAGCCCAGAGTCTCGGTCGGTGGCAGACACCTGAACCACACTGGTAAACACAGGCACGTCTTCCATCACAGACCCCACGTAGTGATCCCTGAGGAAGCGGGGGGAGTTGTCGTTGACATCATTCACCAGTATCTCCAGGTAGGTGGTGTCAGACTTCTGGGGGATGCCATTATCTCGAGCGGTAATGGCGAGAGTATAGGAGACCTGGTCTTCATAATCCAGCTCCATCTGTGTGGTGACGGCCCCTGTGTCCTGGTCAATGTTAAACTGAGGGATGCTGTCGTCCATGAAGTAAGTGATGCGTGCATTCTCCCCTGTGTCTTCATCTGTGGCACTGATTACAACAACAGTGGTGCCCACAGGCCTGTCCTCGTTAATGTTGACGGTGTAATGTGAGCTCTGAAACACAGGCCTGTGTGTGTTCGCATCTGTGACGTTAACAAACACTTTAGCGGTGTCAAAGCGAGTGCCATCGCTCGCAGTGACTGTGAGGACGTATTGCCGTTCCAGTTTGTAGTCTAAAGGCAGCGCCAGTGTAATGAGCCCCCCTCCACTCTGACTTGTGATGGAGAATCTGTTGCGTGTGTTACCACTGGATATCTGATAGGTCACCACACTGTTGATGTCCTGGTCCACAGCTGACACTGTCACCACGCTGGTCCCCACAGCTGCATCCTCATTAAGTCGCATGTAATATGCCTTCTGAGTGAACTCTGGGTTGTTGTCATTGACATCCAGAATGGTCATACTAATACTGGCTGAAGACGACATGACCGGATAGCCATGATCACGGGCCTCCACTCCAAAGTTATAAAAATCTACACTTTCCCTGTCCAGCTCAGCCGCCACTACAATCCACCCTGTGCTGTTGTTGATTGTGAAAGGGAAGTTTGGCGTGGTTTCAGTGAGGCGATATTCCAGCCTGGAGTTGTCTCCGGAGTCTGCATCCACTGCCTGGATGTGGATAATGGAGTAACCGAGTGGCACATTCTCCAACACAGTGGCCTGAAACGGGGTGCTGACAAAAATGGGGGCATTGTCATTAACGTCCAACACCTGCACAGTCACTAAGCCACTGATGTTGGACAGAGGAGGACGTCCTCCATCCTGAGCTCTGATTCTCAGGGTGTATTCCTTGTTTGCCTCATAATCCAGGTGACTCACTAGGTCCATTTTACCTGTCTGAGCATCAATATAAAACTGTCCCCTGGTGTTTCCACTCATGATGCTAAAGTGAACCACAGCATTGCTTCCTCTGTCCTCGTCTGTGGCAGTGACCTGCAGGATCTCTGTGTTCGGAGCCATATCCTCTGGAACCTGGACCACATAACGTTTCTCACTGAACTGGGGAGCATTATCATTATCATCCTCTACCACTATGTGAACAGCAGCTGTAGCGCTGCGTGGACCAGGGTCACGACCTTGGTCATTTGCTTCCACTAACAGCATGTAAGCTTCTACCTCTTCTCTGTCTACCAGGCCTTTAGTACGGATTACACCAGACCTTGAATCAATCTCAAACACATCATTGGACCCGTTACTGTTGAGGATGTGGTAAAAGATGTTACCATTAACAGGTGCATCCCCATCAGTGGCCCTCACTGTTAGCACTTCATAACCTATTTCTAAATTCTCTCTGATATTTTCCTTATAGTCCTGCTGCTCAAACACGGGGTCATGATCATTCGTGTCCCTGACTGTGACAGTGAGTGTGGCCATGGCGGTGCGCCGAGGAGTGCCATGGTCGACCGCAGTCACACGAAACACATGGGTGTCTTTTGTCTCCCGGTCCAGGACCTCCACTGTGGTCACGGCACCACTAGCTGGGTCCACAGCAAAGAGATTGTTGGAGCGGCTATCAAAGAGAGCCTCTATGAAATACTCCAGCCTGCCTGCCTCTCCCTCATCCACATCAACTGCTTTCAAAACAACAACACTAGTCCCAGCAGGCTTATTCTCTGCCACAGACACTTGGTACATTGGAGGCTGAAACTGTGGGCTGCTGTTGATGCTTCTCCTCCTCCTGCTCACAATCCCTGAACCAGACTGAGCTGCTTTTTCTAACAGCCTCCCTAGATGGGCCTGCTGGAAGGGGCCCTGCCCCACACGCCAGTGAATGGTGATGGGGTTGACTTTAGCATTCAACCCATTCCCAGTGTGTATGTCACAGACAAGGTCTAACTCCACGAGGGTGTCCCGCTTCCAGCACAGAGTCTCAGACAAAAACAAGTTTCCCTCAGAGAAGTAAAAGTCCTGGCTGTGAGTGACTTTGCAGCGGACTGGAGAGCCAGGTATCAGACCTACCACGGCGAGTAAAGCAGAGCCAGCCTGGTGGCACTCCGTGCGGTGGTGACTGTGGCCGCTTAACAAACTGAGGACGTCCATGTCCCACTCAGGTTTTCTTTTACGCGTGTTTAAACAGCTCCTACCGTGAACATGCACCTCGTACTGGCTGGTGATGAGGTGCCTGTGGCCGGACACCGTGCAATCCGCCACTGTGTACACGGTGAAGGGGTTTGAGCGCAGCGAGGCGCACTTTATCCAGTCCGAAACGAACACAACCCCCGCCGCCGCGTCCGTCTCCAGAAACTGCTGCGAAAATTTGGGAGCCAGTACCTGATCCAAAGTGCACCGTGCGCTCTGGTCCACACCGGCCAGCACTGTCCCCGGACCCGCATCCTCACTGATGTGAACGTTGTAACAATGCGCCAGCCAAACCACTTTCCAACACCAGAAAATAAAAAACAAATCCCTTTTAACGAAGTGCATATCGCCTGAGTGTGTGTGCGCGTGTGTGTGATCCGCTGCGTCTCCGTGAGGGATTTTCTCCAGATCCTTCTTACTTCAAACTTTCCGCCTGTGAGTTTCCCTTTGTTGCAGAGAAGCCATGCTCTCAGCGGGCGCACTTCTCTCCGGCTGATTCTCCCATATAACCGGCAGTAACCTTGGCCGGAGCTCGCTCACTCATTCACTCACACAGACGCCGAGGGCAACAACGACCGCAGCAGCAGCAGCAGCAGCAGCCGCAGCAACACTTCCGCTCCGTCCGCGCAACTCCGCTTGAATGGTGAAAATGGCTCCTGCTCCCACTGCGCCTTCAGGATCTTCATTACCATCAACCAGTGTGTGTGTGTGTGTGTGTGTGTGTGTGTGTGTGCGCGCGCGCGTGCCTGGTATTCCTTATGTTGTGGGGACCTAAATATGTTTACAGTTATACTATATATACTATGGGGACTTGTCTTCCTTATGAGGACAAAAACCCCATAATGTAAATTACAAACATTTTAAGGTGAAGACATGTTTTAAAGTTAGGCTCTGGTTAAATTTAGGGCTCAGGAGTGAATTGTGGCTAGGTTGTTAGGGCTGGGCCTCAACTGGTTATAGTTAGGGTTAAAGGTAAATATTGTGTGTTTTGGTTGATCTGTGCAAACAAACCGAAATAAATAAAGTGTAACTACAAGAATAGCTGTCCAACCCTGGGTGTAAACAGAATGTCATGACAAAAGCTCTGTTGGGCAGAGACTTTCATTATTTGATTCAGCCAAGTACCATTTCCCTGACAATGAATAATTACAGTTAATCAATATTTGACTTACTTTTTAGATTCTGAAGTATTTTGTAAAATAAAAATAAAAATAAAGAAGGCTTATAGAAATATTATGGTCATTTTAATGGATGAATCTGGTACCTTTCACATGTTCCACAGGGGAGCACAGTAGAAACCTCTACCCCGGCCTCTCCATATTGGACATCAGCACCAAAATCTAACCATTTCTCTCCTAGTCTTTAATCAACATCCTCCAAACATTTAATCAAACCGATTTATTTATGTTAATTTATGTTGCTCAAAGACCAACAGAGAGACAAATGCAGCCAAAGTCATACTCAACCTACTGATAACGTCAAAAGGTTTCATAAGAGAAAACATCAACATTACAATAACCACACTGGAGCCGCACCAAACTACATGTGGCAACAGACTTTGTGAGGATGCTACTGTACAACCAGCACTAATCTTTATAGTTATTAAAGATATAATCAGTTCATTTATTTGCATACGTTAAGTCACAGAGCCAAAGTAACAGGAGACTGATGCTATAACCAACTGAATCTCCAGCCATGTTCACTCACTTCAAGAAAATAAAGGTTTACTCATTAACTAGCAGACATTCCACAAACATTAGTTGTGAGGAATCATTGTTCAACAATCTGTCAGACCTTATTTGACGAGTTCATTTCAGTTCAGCTGTTGTTTTTAGAAAACTGATGCGCTTCTGTTCTTTTCTAGGTTTTATTAGTTGTAGTGGTTTATCAGTTTACTTTTAGTTCATCGTGGGGTTTCTGTCTCTCTCTCTCTCTCTCTCTCTCTCTGTGTCTCACCCTGGGACCCTGAAATTACTAATGTTATAATGTTATGTAAACTTGGTTAAATGAGAATGACCGAGTGAAGACAAACGAATACAATACAAAATATATTAGAAAATTAAAAAATATAAGTCTCCATAAATAGGAAGAAAGTGAGAGAGAGAAACATTGAAATCTTGGACACAGACAGTAAAACTGTTGTGTCTCAGTTGATGTGCTGAGTGTCAGCGACACCTAGTGGCCAAAGGGCATTCACACAGAAACTAGAGACTACTTCTATTTTTGACACTGTTGTCTAAATACCTGCTTCACTCAAGTGTGTCCATGATGTCTTTGGTTGGAATGAAGAAATAATAATAGTGTGTCTCCTTAAAACACAATAAAATGTATGTCTTTGTAATCAGTGTCATCTTTAAGAGCAGACAGTTTGCCCGATTCACTTTCTAGTAATGTTTCAGTGCTAACATTATAGTTACTTACCAGTTCATCCCAAATAACTGAAAAATTCTGGATTGTCAGTTTCCTAAATTAAGTTACATCTTACCAGCCTGACCACAAGATGGCGAGAGATGACGACATATGGGAGTGAGAAGATTTTCCTTTTATTTCACTACCTTTTTCCAAATGTGTAAACTACCTTCACGCGTTATCACTTTCCAGCATTGGTAATTTATTTCCCTTCGTATTATGCTGGCAGGAAAGCTTGCCTTTTGATTTTTTGAGATGTACAGATAAACCTTTTACAACTCTTTTCAGTTTTCAGCCTGTGTAAACCCTAGATGTCATCTTATACTGAAGCTTATCATTTGAAAAAAGTAGTACAGTACACAAATATTAAATAAAATGTTTCTAACAATATATTGTTTATTAAAGCACTGTAGACTAACATTTCACACTATTACATCAACTGCATCTGCTCACTGCTACATACAGATAAACAAAATTAGGTGAATTTTAAGTATGGACCACTGACATAAGCAGTGTTTGTGATAGCAATTGTGGAATGTACCATTTAGAGGTATTTGTTTTCCCGACTACTTCTAGCGTGGCTTTTCAATTAAAAATAAAAATGAAAAGATTAGATGATTTTCTACCATTTTTATTGTTGCTGGAGGCTCTAATACAATATGAATCATAAGCTTTACAAAATAAAAACAAAAAAAACAAACAAAAAAATACAATAAAAGATTCCCCTCCAAAATGGAAACAGTCAAATGTTTCCACTGAGACAAAGACAAACCGTGACCCCCAACAAAGACATAGTAGGTGAGGAGAGAGAAGAGTCGAATAAGCCAAACAGAGGAGAGGGCAAACTGTCATGTTATACAGTGTAGGGGACTGGGTTGATGGTGAGGGTGTACTTGTCAATTATAACAGTCTATCCCCGTGTTTGGTAAGTCTACATTTTCACCGACAGCAACCCGACGCTCCCACGCAGATTCACATACATGCAGACTAAATGGAATAAAAACCTAACAAAACTAAGGCCGCCCCCTCCCGTTGGCACCATTTACAACGGCCAGAAAAATGACAGTCATACGTGGACAGTTATAATTTTATACAAATATATCAGGGTGTCAATGACAAAAATAGGTGCAAGAAATAAATTTGATGTACATAATAATGGCAGCCCAGCCAAGTCTACACCACCTATAGCACAGTTCATGTCCAGTTCCTCAGCACCGAGGAAGAGCAGGGCCAAAGTCGGTCATTTTAAAGTGACTGAGGACACATCAACTGTGAAAATGTCAGGGATTATGATACAATGACTTTCACACTGTAAGATTATCATTAACCATGGTAATACTATCATTATATATATATATATAACATGATAACATGGAGACAAGAGACAAAAAAAGAGAGGGGTGGAGAGAGACAAAGGGGGTGAATGGCTTCATGGCAGATGAGATGCATGAAAACAAAACCCAACATAAAAAGCTGAGCATTTTCTCCTTTTTGTTTTTCCCACAAATAAACAAGATTGCAGCAATGAAAACAGGCAAGGAGGGAAAAGGACATAAAGAAACAGAAAAGATGGCAGAGGCGTGAGGCGTAGAGAGAGAGAGAGAGAAGTCAGGAAAAAAAAAACCCCAAAACAAAAACAATAACAGTAGCATCTCTAGGTGTGTTGTTTGCGTTTGAGTGCCTCCATCAGGTCGACCTTCAGAGCCTCCTGCTTTGACTTGTCAGCCAGAGTCTGAACACTCCTGTTCAAGAGGAAAAACATAGAAAGGAGACAGTCAGTGTGTGAGCATTAGTGAATATTAAAATGGCAGAGATAGGAAAAGTCTCTTCAGAGGCACAGAAACACATGATCAGGAGAAATACTGAGGAAGTGAATAGACTCAGAAGTCTCAGACTCGACTCTTACTTCTGGGTTCAGGCGTTGTGAAGGGCAGCTTTTATCAGTGAAGAATCATATTCTGTACCTGTGGCATGGAATGTACTGCAGAAGGACTTGAGGCTAAGTGAGTTGAATCTTACTAAATGTTTTCAAATGTAGAATGAAAGAACTGGAGGCAGATTGCCTAAAATGCCAGAGTTTTTAGATGAGCTATTTGTAATATTGATTTCCTTTATCTTACCAGTACAAAACAAAGACAACATCCCATTCCTGTTCTGAAACTGTTGTGTATCTACTTCATAACCAGCGCAACCGAGTCAAAAATTGCACTATATGTCTAAGTTCTCAGTGATATCGCTCCTCAGTGCAGCTCTGATCTCCTCACCCTGTTCTCTGCTCCTAGGTCACTTGGGGTCATCGTCACAACAGCTCCCTTCAGTTCCCTCATTTCAAAACAGAGCTTTCTCTGTTGTTGTCCCTAAGCTCTGGAAAATTCTCTCCTCTCATATTACACAGGTGTTCTCTCACCATTAATACATTTAAAATCCAGCGTAAGAACCCTTTTAATATTATTTTAATACTTATTCAATTTGATTATATGTTGCAGTGTTAACATTATTGTCTTAGATTTTTCTAATTTGCCTAATCTAAACCGTTGATTATGTCATTCACTTTGGCTGATGTTTTTAATGTGCTATTTTAATTAAGGTGACTTGACTTAGTTACACAGACAAGCGCAGTCTGACTCTGCTTCTGTGGAGGAAAATGTATCGTCACATATCACATGTAAACACACATTGCAAACATGTTAGTCATTTGTAATCATGCATTAATTAACAAAGATCTGGGAGTAAATGTATATAATCTTATGTACAAATACAAAATCAAACACCAAAAATATGAAACAAATTACATGATTTGTTCAGATAACACCTCTCTTTACTGATGTTTTAAGTTTTTAGTTTTTTTAATTTTTTTTTCTGCTGTGCACTGAGTGAATGCACATTTTGAAGAAAGCTAAAAACCTCCTTCAGACAACAAACATTAAGCAAAAAAACAAAAAACAAAACAACAACAGGTGACTGTTGAATATGGTTATATGGTTAGTTTTCCCTCTTCTTCACACACATTAGGCATTAGATTAAACCTTCATTAACCTGCTCAAACAGACTGTTACAGAATGAGCAGCTGAGGTGCACGACAACATGCACATGTGTTCATACAACATATGCTCCTGCACACACTCTCACATACAGTTCTACATGCCAGGTTATACCTCTGGCCTTAGTCAATGAAGATCTGACGCTGGGTGAGGACCTGCGACAGCTCCTTCTGGAGCTGCCGGTACTTTTGGTTATCAGGCAAAGACTCAATAGATCTGGAGCACAGAGGAGAGGCAGACAGAGGGATTGACAGCAGGATTGACAGAGGGATTGACACTGATAAAGATGACAGCAGATATGCATGGTGAAAGGCAATAAAAAAAGAAAAAAGTTGAAGAACACAGTTTGGGAAGGAGGTAAAGTAAATACAGACAAAGTACAGCTGGAATGATGAGCAGTAAAAAGAATCAAATGTAAAACAAACAAGAAATGACAGAAATTAAGTAGGTGAGAAAATGTAAGGTCAAGAGAGAGAGATACACAGGAAAACTGACTCTGGCTCTTAGTGAAATCACTCTGCAGACCCCACAGACGAGAAGAGCTGTAAAAGAACAAATTGATCAAGTATCCCAGACAACAAAGTGTTTACCTTAGGCCATTGACGATGTCCTTGGTTTTCCCAAAGTAGATTTCATTCAGTGTGGAGCGGATCTTGTTCTCCATATCCTGTAACGAGGGAGGAAACATCCTTAGCTCAGCATAACCTTGATTTTCCACTGTTAACTTCATGAACACTTTTTAAGGGCTGTTTTGAATATGAGTATTCACAATTGTCAGAATATATCGTAGGATTTAACAAGAATTCAAACTAATTTCATTGATAGCAGCTTCAATTTCACTGCAGATGAAAACAATCACTGCTTGCTGTTGTCAATATCAGCAAACAAGCAGGACACTGTTATACTGACTTCAACAAGGCGGCCAATATTGGCGATGTGGGGTGAGGATTCTCCGACCGTTTCATCTTTTTCCATCTGTGATATGAACAAAACACATTGAATTACTGGATGGCAAGAGCACAGATGGAAGCACTGGCTGTGGTTTTCTGGTCATACTTGTCTTGTGAGGCTCCCGCCCAAGTTCATGGTGCCGGAGCCAGTCTTGGTTGTCTGGAGCCACAGCATGACGGTGGAGGTTAGTTTGTAGTGAGCACTGCGACCACTGGACTTCTCCTGTTGGCACATACAATGAGGAAATCAGAGAACACCCCAAACAATAGGTTTCTCAGCTTGCAGAACAAAAATATTTGATAGTTTAGTTTTTAAAAAAAATATCCTCTTTGTAGACGTAATACCACCATATCTACGGCTACCACTATTTTTTAATTAATTAATTAATTTTTTTATAATAAATGATAATTTTTCTCAATTAATTGATTCGGTGTTTGGTCCAGAAAATGTTGATCTGTGATAATGTTCAAAATGATGATGTTCTCAAATGTCTTGTTTTGTCTACAAACCAAAATTATTTGGCTTTAATGATTTCTTTGTTATATGGAGCACCAGAAAATATTCACCTTTAAGAAGTTGAGAAAAAAAAACAGAGAGCTTGTTTTATTTAATAAAAAAAAAAAAATATTACATTTGGTGATTAATTTAGCAAATGATTAATAATCAGTTAATTTAGCAAACAATTAAACGTTGCAGTCCTTATCATAACACAGCATTACTGAAGTCTGGTCAAATGCTGTGGGGTCACTGTTATCGATACTGTTTACAATTTAATGTTTAAGAATATGATCTCATGAACTAAATAAACACATTAAATGAACAAAGGCAGACACAAGTTCAAATGTCAACCAACAATTTGTCTAATCAAGATTCTCACCTGCACTTCCACTACATGGATAGAGTCCCAGCACCCTTTGATTTTCTTGGATCCATCCCCCGCTTTCTTGATGAGAATAACTCCAGCGAAACCATGATCTAAGTCCCAGAGGTACACAGAGGAAACACCGCCCTCAAAGTACCTAAAAATATACAGGCCAGAGGTCACAAGAGCATCACAGTTACTAGTCGTTATAAACACGGCAAGGGGATGCTTCACTTGTACTCACAGTTCTCTGTACTGGTCAAAGGCATTATTGGCTTCAACCTCAAGTTTCCTCAACCGAGCTGAAGGCATTGCACCATCTTCAATGGGAGGGTCATACTTATTACTCCATGGAGATCTGATGAGTTAAAGAATGCAACAGAATTTGGCATTAATGTGGATTTAAGTAAATATGTAGCTTCTGTGGCAGTTTACATAGCCATTATACATCTCAACAGTGGCTAAAATACTTGTTTTTTTACATGTTTTTTTTGCCTTTCAGGCTTCCGCTCCTCTAGGGGTCGCCATAGTGGATGATCCGCATATTTGATTTGGCAGATATTTTTATGCCAGGTGTTGTTCCTGACGCAAACCTCCCATTTATACAGGCTTGGGACTGGCATAAGGAGTACACTGGATGTTGACCCCCCAGGGCTGGGGTCAATTTAAAGCATCCAATTAACAATGAGCAATGGCAATTGGATACCTTGCTCAGGGGTACCCTAGGCCTTGACGAGCAACCTTTTGGTCAAAAGCCAAGTTCTCTTTCCACTTGGCCAAGGGCTGCCCCACACATTCATCCATTTATTGATCCCTGTCCATTTTTGCAATTAAAAGAAAAAAAAAATCAACAAAAAACACAAATGTAACTGACCAGTCATACAGTTACCTCAAACTAAAGTTTCAGCTACAGTCTGTGGCTTATTTTCCCATAACTAATGTGCTTAATGTCTATGACTGAAGTACAGTAAGACACTTAACCTGTAGGAGTCGCCGTCTCGGTTGTAATCACAAAGCAGATAGTCTTTTCCCACCACCTTGTCCCTAGCAATCTTCAGAGGCTGGTCCACAGAGGAGAGGAGGTCCTCACACAGACTGGGCACCTGGACGCAGACACGGAGAGAAAAGTTAACATCCGTTGCTGTACAAATACAGCTGCTGTTGCACATCTGGACTTCTCTGCGACATGATTACAAGATGTTTGGTCAATTAAGACTTCCTGTAACAAATAACAAAAAGTTCACAGAACAACCTCCCAAGACAGAATAAACAGACGAGACAGGAAAAAAGAACATCTTGGCATCTGATGTTCTCCTTTAAGAAAAAGCTAAAAAAAAGAAAAAAGGTCCACATTCCACATTCACTTGATCAGAAGGGGTCACTGAGTGAAGCAGGAATAAAATATCAATGGGAAACACAATATCTACAGGATAAGGAGGTACAAATTACTTCTCAGCGACTGATGTGGACCACCCTCCTCCATATCCTCCATCACAAAATAGACACAAAGAGGCCTTGTTATCCCGAAAAAAGGCCAACACATTCATAAACACACACACACAAAACTGGCAGCTGAGCCTGGGTTAAATTGGGGGACACAAACAGGAAAAAAAGGTGATTATAGGTGATTCTTAATTGCAAGGGAAAATTTTGAGAGATGGTGAAGCAGTATACTCGCTGACAGTGCAGATGATTGACAGCTGTGATAATAATCACTAACAAACCAACAAAGTGAAATGAATGGGGAGAGGGAGCTGAGGTTAAAAGGTGTGGGAAGATGAAGGTGAACAGGTGGGGGTCCTGCCTCTAAAGGAATGATATGAACACAAATGTTTCCACACAAATACTGGTTGAAGTGTGATTTGATTTGGGTCGGGTTTTGCTTTATTTGTCCAACTCAGGTGGCAACTCAGGATGTGTTTTTTGAACAGAGAATTGCAGGAAAGAGCCAAATATTTTATGATAAACATAGAAATCTACAGCAACACTTGCACACGACTGAACAACAAAACATATCTAAATGTGACAAAACCCTAATAGGCCCTACTGACTGCTTTAATACTAAAGGAAAGCATCTACAAAGTGACAACATAATTCCCACTGATGTTGACTATTGTGGGCTATTCATGAAAGCATTCAGCAAAAAAATGGTCTATCCCCTTGTGTTTAAAATAAAAATTAGGTTGAGAGTAAAATCTCACAACCTGATTGTGGGATGTGTATGTTAGTTTACATATATCATTAACAATCAATTATCCTTTGAATGCTCCATCAAATACCTCTCAATCATTGCTATATTTTAGGGTTGCAACTAATCATTGTCCTCTAATTAATCTGCCAATTACTTTTTCAAATAATTGTGTCAGAAAGAAAAATACTAAAACAAAGTCTCAACCAAGGCTGCAACATTGTTAAATATCCCATGTTGGAGACATAAGAGAAGTGGACACCAGGAAGTATTTATAAGTATTGATCAAAATTTAAATGATGGACAGCTGACTAATTTTCTGATTATTGATAAAACAATTTACACAGCAATTGTTGCCACTGCACCTGCATGCAACTGCATTATTGTTTTCTGTCCACTCTATACAATTACTGTTTTCCGGTCTACTTTTTATAATTGGTGTTCTAAACTGTACTTATCTAATATGTTTACATGTGACAGTCTAATTTTTTTTAAAAAACCTTTTTCAATTGACTTTTCTGGCATTCATTGATTAATTGTAAGTCTCAGTGAGAATCTGCAAATTCAGGAGAACTGTTGAAAGTTGCCGAGTTACTTAAAAACAGCACTTTGATTAGAGATAATATAATCCTTATGAATGAGGGTCATTTTGTAGCAGTTTTTATTCACATTTATATTGAAACATCAATACCCCATACTGTGACATGGCTGTGTGTTGACGTTGTAAACAAATCTGACAGAAAAAGCAAAGGCTCACCAGGTCAATGAGGTCACTGAGGTTCTTCTCGATCTGCTGAGGCGGTAGACGCCTCATCAGGTCCAGAGCACAGTCCAGCTGCTGGTCACTCTAAAAACAAACAAATTATACAATACTTATTACACTGGGGTTTAAAGCTGAACAACACAGCAACTTTCTTATCAGTCTGATTCAGTTGCTGTTACGAAATAAAAAACAAATCAATAGTCTAAAGAAAATTTTCATCAGCTACAAAGTTCAACAAAACATTTTAATTTTTTTTATGTAAAATAAAAACAAATTTCATGACACAGTTAATGACACAGTCAGACAATATTTTAGACAATTATAAAATATTCACTATATACAGTCAGACGCTTTCCCTAAAATCAATAAACAATGTGTAAGACAACATAAAGAAGATTTGCATTTAAGAAGAAAATCATGAAAACGTTAATGATACGATTAAAAAGTTTTATGGAGTACAGAGTTTACAAAGGGCTGTATAAATGTCTGCAATTGTTCTGACAGATACTGCAGCTGCAAAGTGACATGCAATAAGAGTTTCTGTCTCAAGCTTCAGTACAATATTCACTGAGAAATAGATTTACCACATGATGCCATAATTATATTTCTTACACTACACTAACCCTAACCCTCATGATAACTTAAAGATATGAATTGTTTCAAACTTGCATAGAACAATCAATCGTAGCGCAAATAACTAGCAGACCTTGCGATTTGCTAATTGCATTGTTTTATAATGCTATTTTAAATTTAAAAAATAGAACAAAGTTACAGAGTGTAGTGCAACCCCAACTTAGAGGAAAAGAGACTCAAACACTTTCATACACAGCTTAGAATCTCAACTTTTGTATGAAAATGGTTTGAGTATTATGAGTATGTGAAGAGGAAAATATGCCAAATTTATACAAATAATTATGGTAAAAGATTAATATTTATCTGGATTCCAACTGCCTGATAAAAGTTGAACACATTGTGTTTGATTTTACCTGCTCATTTAATACGTCCTTCATTACACCAAACATGGGCGCTTAACAAAACTAGGGTCTGTGAGCCTATAATGCACAACAGCAACATACGTTGATGCTATTCTCCCAAATACTAAAAGTTGTTGTAGAATGCAACCGTACTAGGAATGTTGGCTGCGCCAACTTCTGGCAATCATCTGTTTCAGCTGTGTACACCTCTCTAAATTGTTAAGACTCTGATGACAGGATGTGAGGGCACCAGCACAGTGCACACTGGTAAGCAGGTTGGTTAGTGCCGAAAACACCAGCCAATCATTCATGCATTTATTTTATTTCCATGTTACAATGGCTACAAACATTGCCTTTCTCTACGGTGTGTCATTTGCTTTGTGTTATCTTGGCTGCTTTAGGTTTGTTGAAGAGAGCTGAGCCCGGGAGCTTTTCATATTGTTTGCTTAGTTTTGCAAGTGTTGAAACAAGTTAGTTGTCTTTATCAGCAAATAGTCTCTAAGATATTTTGTATATTGATGTCTTTTCAGCTACTTGTCTTTTTCAGAGCCATGCGAGCGACATCGATCTCCTGATTACAAGGGTGTTGGTTGCAATTATATTTCTTTTTTACCTCAACCAAGATAAATCTGTGCGGTACATGTGAATCTTGCAAGTTACAGTCACTATGTGATCCTGTGAATGCACGGACTCTATGTCAGGAATATGTTCAATAAAATCAGTTCTTACATTATTAAAACAATTATTAAGATATTGTATTAATTCTAGAGTCACCAATGTATTGGCAATTTAAGCCTAATTAAATTCCAAACCTAGGCTTTGTTTTTCCACTGGTAAAAGATGGAGCCAGCTGTCAAAAATGACTATTAAATTGTTGAGCCTGATTGAAAGAGCAAAACAAAAATGCTTTGATATATCAACGTTGTTCTTACAGACACCAAGCAGAAAAATGTAAGACCTTTCTTTCAAGAGCACTGCTAAGCAAATTAACTTACATAGGAAGTTACATAAAGTACATGGGAAGCTTTCAAAATTCAACTGGCTCTGCCAGTTTTAAAGCAAGCTCATATTTATTGTACACCCTGCACCTGCATAATGTAAGATATTCAAGTATTGGTTTACAGAAACGGACTCAGCTGCACTAGTTCCTTTGCTTCACCAAATAGAGCACAGTGATACCAGCCTGTTACATTCTGTGTGTTGGTACGATAAGGGCTGTTGTGCAGGAAGTATTCAAAGTAACCCTTGCAGGCAAACTGTACTTGCACTGTGAAATTAGAGAGACAACAAACATGAGCTCAGCAGACCGAACAACGCTCATGATGTGTCACGTGAATTGCAGAGAACAGTCAAAATAGGGATCAGATTGACTCTCAAAGTGCAGTAAACTGTTCTGTGTGTAAAACTAGAAAGCACGGGGCACAGTACACCTGACCAAACCCAAACAGATATTTTCCATCTGCTTTCAGAGGATGTTCTTCATTATACCATGGCTAAGTGGCATATGGTATGAGTCCTGTAGAAAAGTAAAGGCTTAACTAGGGCAGAGGTGGTCCATTAAACAGCAGATATATGACACTGAATTGCCATTGAAACCTTCGAAAGCAGGTACTCTGACAGAGTAGTTTAGTTCAGTTACACTGACATACAAACAAATTACAAACAAATAATGGGTCAAATTTTAATTTAAACCTTGGGAAAATAAGTAACCGTTATAAGAAACTGTTATAAATGTGTACAGATTTAAACGTGTCCATCATATATCAACTGTCTTACTGGGCCATCAGTCTAATTTCTGAAGAACAATGTTGTTATCAATTACTTCAAAATAAAAGGACAACCTGATCGATGAATTACTCATCAAATGCATCTCATACTGATGGCAACGCAAGGAATATATAGCGGTAAAAAGATGCCTCTGTTTTCTGGCTTACACAGGTGCAAATCCACAAACCCTTGAAAAATAATAGATAATTTAAAATGACATTTTTTTACAGTCTGTGCTGCACTTGTTTTACACTCTATAGCCTTTAGTCTAACAATAACTGAGGTACAGGTTTACTATTATTACATTGTTGGACTGTTAACTGGGGCTTCTTTTGTTGTTTACTTACTCACTGGTTGACTTATTCAATCAACACATCTGATAAATTTCCAATAAACTACAGTGTGTTGAGACTCAGTCCTTTAACTGTTGTTGGTCAACATTCCAGTGTGTTGTGTCCTTTATGCAACGTTGCTTGAAAACAATGTATCCTTGTGCAGACATTTCAGGTAAAATATTTATCTTTTCTTTAGGTAAGAGTAGTTTGGCCAGCTTACACTGCATACACTACATAGCACAGCCTTGCCCCAGGGGTTTGCCCTCCTTAAATATGCAGCAAGCAACAGGATATTGGCAAGAATTGGAGGACAGACCAGCCACAACATGAAACTCCTGGGAATGTGTAGGAAGATGTAGGTACATGTGTAACAGTAGATGGACAAAACACGTTTCAGCTAACTGGTCATGTTACAGGCTATACTAGTCATAATTAAGTGTTATCTGATTGTACCTACTTTAATGTCAGAGATATCACTGATGAAATAAATGTTGTCAACATTGACCAAATTACAAACAGAACTAAAAAGAACCCTTCTTCTGGACATAAGGCCACACATTTACAGTATGTAAATACAAACAGAGGAGCTCATTAAGGATTGAAGCCACACAAGCAGAACTTGACAAGCTTTTTCTCCCCAGAGTCCATCAAAATAAAAAAGAGATAGGCATGTATTTAAAATCTTTCTGAAATACAAAAACACCAATAACAAAGGGTCTTTTGCATTTTTATATAATTTCATACTCCATATGAACGTAATGCTCTTTAAATATCTACACAACTCCACATGTTGGCGTACCTATAAAGTGACTAATATTCAGTTTAAAACCCTAACAAGTGTAGACATGCAGCTGCTCAGACAATGACATATTAATGGAGAGAACCCTCTTTCCATAAATATTTTTGTTAAGTGTGACCCTGAACACAACAGCAGTTTCTACTCAGAGTCTCCTGTGCCATTTCCCCTCCGCCGAGATGCTTTTTCCCTGTCTTCAAGTCACTCACACCTGATGAATCAGTGTGCTCCATCAGACACCTCGATCCTGTTTACCAGTTCTCCTGTCTTTATGTAAACACTAGCTAGAACCTACTACCCCGGGGGTTCAGGGTGGAGGATTAAGCAACATGATGGATGAGGTGAGGCGGATGGGCAATTACGGGGAGAAACCATATGCATTTTCTTAACTCAGGCGCAACATTATTTACTCTGCCAAGGAGGGTGGGTTTTTGGCCACATTTTTGTCTGTGTTTGAGATGTATAACTCAAAAAGTTACAAATTTAGGGAATGTGGGTTAGGCTCCAAGGAAGAAGTGATTAGATGTAGTGTTTATTTCATTTTAAATTATGAATAACCTTGTAAGATAGGCGTGTGTATTATTGACACTGGAGAACTGAGTGGCTTTAGAGTATGTTTGCACTCTAACATTTTAGTTGTACTATGAGGACGCACAGAGCAAATGTTTCTAAACGATGTGAAAGAACAAGATGACAACATAAACTTCAAATTCTAAGTCTGGTTTTGGTCAGGAATAAATGCAAGGCCAGTTAGAGCGATGTCACTGCCACGTAAAGTTAAGAGAGGGTAATATGTTCATAAACAAACCACAATTAGAAAGATATTGATAGGTGTGATTTGAAGGAATTATGGGAGTAAAACACTTCTAATAGTAAGTCACGGACGACCTGACAGGGCAGTAAAAAAGCGGGCAGCACAGGCTGACAGCTCGACATGGAGAGGAATAGGAGGAGCAAGCGGTCTTATTTTAGCTACAGGCTACCCGGCGCTTGACTATTTTAGCTTGGACGTGCGTGAGTGTGTGCGCGACTGGGGGGTTGTGTGTTTGTGTGCGTGTGTTATATTGGGACTCCTCTCTAATCTCGATCACAAACTTGTGTCAAATCCAAAACATCCTGTGCTAGCTTTATTTGCCCAGTGAGGGCGTCTAGTTAGCAGCTAACTAGCTACCCGCTAACAAACACCTGAAAGACACTATAGACACTACTTATAGCCTAGCCGTGAAGCTAATTCATTTGCATCCGATACATCGAAGTTTTCCAAACGGAGCAAGTGGGACGTGCGCCGGTGATTTAAACACTTGGCACCTCCACTGCTGCTGCTGCTCCTCTCATGTTACCCACGAACACCTCCTGCTAGCCTCAGCCTAGCTTAGCTTAGCACAGCTAGTCGTTACCGCTTAGTTAGCAGCAGCCAGCGGCGACACCACAGCCCTTCTGCCCCAGCTCCGTCTCTCCTAGCAGCTCTGCCGCGGCCCTTACCATGTCTGCGGCGGTCTCAGCGGGGCAAGGGGAGCACGATTTCAGCGATGGTCGTACACCGTAGCTTCACTGTAATTTCTCCTGCTCCTCTTGTTGTTTTGCCGTTTCTTGTCCGTTTTTAACCCCCCCGCGGAAGATGTTTTTCGCCTCACCCTCACTGAACCCAGCCCTGTCAGCGAAATTCACTTCCTCAACCGGGCTACAGGAAGGAGGCTGCAGGCAGAAAAACGGGCCTTGGTTGCACGTCCGGGTCACTCCGGGCTTTAGCAGCAGCAGCCAATGGCGAATGAGCGAGAAATGCATTGCCAAGTATGGAAAGGGAGGAGTGTTATAGTGACTGTGCAGAGAGAGAGAGAGAGAGAGAGAGGGCGGCGATGACACGGAGGAGCCGCTTGAAATGAACTCGCTAAAGCTGAAATACTAGTGAAAGAAAAGCACCCAAAGTGTCTTTTACTGCTCCTATTAGGACTTCCGTTCATCTTAGGAATTTTAATACAACATTTATAATGCTAACATCTTACATTAAAGCTCACAAGAATGGCTTGTTGTTAGTTAAGTGTAAGTTGTTAGATAGTTAAGTATTTCAATTCAACTTCAAAGAACTTCATTAGTTCCAGAGGAGCAATTTTAGGCACATAGAGCAGTGGTACACATTTACAAGAGACTAAAAGAAGGTGTACTTTTGTAAGAATAAAAAAATGTAAATATAATATAAGAACCAGAAACAGTATTAACATAGGTGCAAGTTGCAATGGGAAGTAAATGGAGTCACTATGAAAGCAGCTGTGAAGTCAGAATGGAAATAGAATAGATAAATAAAAAAATCAAGGGATATTTGTTCACACTGCTATGATTTTATATTCTCTGACATGTGCCTACATTCTGTTTGATCATATAATTGAACTGAATGAAAAGTTAGGTGTGTAAAAAATTATATAAAGCTAAAACTCTCTCTCTAATTCTACCAAACAAGCTATTTTATTTTAAAACAATTGGTAGTTTATTCAATTTCTGCCAAAAATTCAACCAAAAATGTTTACACACTGGATCTTCAATAGAACATATATTTTGTAAATGCCAAAATGGAAAAACATTTGTGCAGGGAAATGTGGAGGGAAGATGAAAAGCCAAAGAGGGCTTACAGTATGCAGACGATGACAGTCATATGTTGTATTTCAAAATATCACAATGCATGAATGTAGATGTTGAGTCCAGTGATGTAGGTAGATTGTTCCAAAGAGATGGTGGCTGTTCAGCAGAGCTGCAATGGGTGGCAAGTGGCCAGCTATAATTCCAGGAAACACAATAATTCTCATAAGGATTTATTGTGGACAGGCCACTGTCACAGTTCAAACTACATAAGAGCAAAGCCTTTCCCATACACTTCAGGGAAAAAGCACTTCCTGTGGGGTAAAGGTCATTTCTCATCACTCCCAGAATGTTTTTACTCTGGCTCGAAAAAAAAGAAGAAAAAAAGAGAAAGTGACCCATTTAGACATTTTTGCATTTGTTCTCCCAATAATCTGCACATCAAAGCTATCATGACATTGCATGAATGTGGTTTTGTGAATCCTAGAATGTTTGTAAATTGAAATATGCTGATAAAAGCCCAAAACATCTGCATATTGTTGACTGTGTGTGGGCAGCAGAACTTTGAATTCCATCGTCTTCTGGAAATTCATAAGAGGAAAATCCTGATACAATCCTGAAAACAATCAGTTGGATTAGGAATGCATGAAGTGTTTTTTTTAACTACACACATTTTTGATTAGAGTGTAACTCAATTTCTTTTCTAAAAATGCCACATGATCTTCCAGGTGAAACTTATTATTAGCGAGAAAGCCAAATGAATTTCAGATACTGTGAACAGATGATATTACTGTAAGTGAAATATTATGAGTAAAAAGTATATGCTTGTGTGTGTATGAATAATTCCTTGTGTATACACTATGAAAAACCCTGACCAGCATCTCCAAATCAACAATTCATGAAATACTCATACCAGCCTTCCATCACTAGTAACCATTCCACATTTAAAATAACTTAGAACATGTTCTTTTAAACAAAACAAAACAAAACAAAATCAGGGTATTTGAAACTTTAAAGTTAAAAAGAGGAAATTAAGGATCTGTAAACATTCATAGTTTGTGTAGGTTCACTACTGGTGTGTAATAAGGATGGTTTAAATGCAAGGGTCAAATTCACTGTCACTACTTGATGTATGAGCAAATATCTAATTCTAATAGTCCAAATGGTTTTGGATTAGTCAATTCTGTCGGTTTTTCAAAACTGAAGAACTAATTTTATTTTTAAACTGGTAGATGCTGGGTTTTCTTTCAGATATTTCCATTTATATGTAGTAAATTTTCCTTAAAAAAGTTTTTTTTACTCAGAATAAATATAGCATCCCTTGTCTATAAAGTTCTAAGCAATATTCCACATAAAAAATAAAATGAAAATAAATATTTTCGCTGAATAAAGACACTCGTTGTATTCTATACTGTGACAAAACTGCTTTCTATTCTATTCTATTCTATTCTATTCTATTCTATTCTATTGAGAAGAAACATATACAATAGTGTCTGTGTTGGGGGGCGTATTATCCTCTCGCGAGATTTTCGTCACAGAAAAGATGGCAGAAGGACACGGAAGGAAGTGGGACCGCTGTCTTGCCGATACTGCCGTGAAAACAGGTTGTTTGTTTTGTTTGGGTTTATTTTGCACATAATGTCGTCACTGTCCTTGTTGATTCCGCAGCATATCACCATTTGTTGGTAAATAAACTGCAGGAAGATACGTCACGTCTGACAGTTCACTGAGTTTAAATGTGAACTTGTTTTGGAAGTAAAACGTAATTTAAAAGTACCACCACGTAGCAGTGGGGTATAATTCTGTCTGCTTTCAGTCCGAAACTTTTTATCTCCCTCTTCTTTCTCCATCACCTACAGCTCATGTCAATATTTTACAGTTAAATAGTACGGAGGTAATTAAAAAATGTAATAAAATGGTGGCGTAAGTACATTATTTTGTACTTTAGCTGAACTGAAACTATTGCTTCCGTGGTTTGTAAAGTACAAAAATACCAGAATCATCTTTTTTGACTGAGCCTGTCAGAGGCTACATCCACATTAAGCAGTGCAAATAATTTGTCTAGCTTTTTTCAGGTTGGTAAATTTTCCGATACTCCCACTTAATTGAACACTAATGCTGTAGCTAGGAAATAAACGGCCGTAAACTGTACAAGTGACATCGAAAAATGAGTTGAGAATCGTTTTCATATAGTTCTGCTGCCGTTGAATTTCACCTTTGAATGCTGCCTACTATTAGGGCTGTCTGTCAAATAAATGTAGATATAAAATTTTCTCATACTATATACATTTATATGAAAAGAGAATAAAAATCTTGGTGAAATACTGTGTCTAAATTCAAGGTGATAGATTACCTTTTTAACTTTACTGTTGGACAGTGCTTTGGCCTTTCTGCTTCGGTAACAGCATTGTTTTTCAAATGTCGAATTCTGTCAACAGAAAAATGAAAAAGCAGATTTACATGGAAACTCAGTGCTATGTGAACACATTAGCATGTCTTTACAATACATTTACAATTATACTTTCACATATTTTTATGTATTTGGCTCATTATCATCAGGAAACAGAAACCACCAGTGGTACACAAGCTGCCTCTGGTGGCACTTCGAGGAAAAACAGAAATACTGTGCAACTGGATATACCAGGGTATGTGATCGAAAAACAAATAATAATAAATATTAATAATCAGAGTCACCTTGTGTTTTACTCCGTCATAATCTAATTTGGCTGTACCAGTGTATGAAGTATGTGTGAGGAAGAGGAGGATGACGAGAGAGTAAATGACTTTGCTCGGACTATTTACACCACTGTATTTTAACGATGGTGATAATGATGTTACTGCAAGAGCTCAATGTTTTCTCAGGTGGTACTTGGTATAAAAACTTTGGGAATCACTGCACTAGATATTACAAGTCTGACACATTGAGGGTCAACTCATTCTGGTGATGGAAATCATGGCAGCAAACTGCATTAATCGGAAGATTACTATTTTAATAATATTAAATATCAAATACTTAATGGTAAAAGAACTTCACACAGTGGCAAACACTTTTCCATCAAACGGCATTAGTCACTGTGTCAAATCACTACACAGTGCCATAAAAAGATTTTTCTATTTACTAAATAATAGTAGAAATGATAGATGTTTGTTTTTGATAATGAGCTCCAGCCTTCGCTCAACCTTTTGTTACAACATTGTTACTGCTCTGTGCAGATCACCATGGGTTCTTGCAGCAGGATGCTGTTTCAGATCGGGTTCGGTTATTATATTTTCTGCAAATGCTTAGACTGGCAAAGAGTCTGTAAAAGACACTGATGTCGGTCCTGGCTCTTAAAAATGTGTCTTGCTGGAAGGAAAAACATCTGTATTCTTTGAGCTCGGAGAGGCAAATTACTGACTGTCCCATAGTATCCCTGGTAAACAGGAAATGTGTAGAAAGTGGACTATATTCTGCACAGGTTAGAATGAAGAACTATGTTGCTAGTCAAAATGATTATTTTGTTAATCCATTCCCTAGTCTATTTATATATATTTAGTGCCACAGATTTTGTGGTAAAACTGTTGGCTAGCCTACAAAGAATATGCACTACACTTAAAAAGAAGGCTTGGGATTCCACACAGTAGCCAACTGGCCTATGATAAAAGTATAGAGACCATGTCAAATCCAACTTACTTTACTAAAGGAAACAAGAAGGCAGCTGCATGTGGGCTGATGCTACAGAGGGAGACCATTAACTCCATCCTCATCTGAACAGGAAAAAACAGCGTATATTGGAAACAAGTAAAGTAGTGTATATTGGAAAAAGTATTTATTTGAGGAGCTAGTAAACAGTACTGGAGCAAGAAAGGTTAGTTGTGCTTGAAGTACATTTCATTAGTTTCATTTGTTTCAGACAATACATGGTGTCACAATAACAATAATAATGTCGTTTTTTCAAAAACAAGTTACAAAGCAGTTTACAAGTAATTAATAAAGCAGCAAGGATACATTTTTGCCAGGGTACCGATGTTATACAGGCATGTGTGTTACGCTTAAGAAGATGCTCAGAAATTATATTTACTCCATTAACATTTTGATGTTAATACCAACTTTGACATGCAACCCTCGTCTCTCTCTGTTCAATCAGCAAGAGTGACATTGAAATGATCTTCTTTAGACTGACACACACACACACATGCCATGTTCATGTTAATGTATTTCTCTGTATGCTGTGGTCAATGACAATAATGTGTTAACATGCTAAGATATGCTACTTATGCTAAAAAATCACAAAGTCCTGCATGGGTCAGCGTCAGTAGATTGCATGTGTGTAGTTAAACCCCAAAGTATTGCACAGCTGAAAAAGTTCATAACCAGGAAATCTGGAAAACATAGATGTCAGCACAAAATTCCCTGGTATTCCTGCTTAAAGTTGTTGACATTTGTCTGAACACCAAGAGGTCCAAGGTGACACTGTGCCACATGCATGGTTTAATAAAATTGAAAACCAAAATATTCATCAGTCAGAATGAAGAGTGGCACAATTAAAACCAGTATATTTATTTTACAGTAATGTCTTAATCCATGTAAGACATAATTATTTTGTTTTTCAAAGCTAAACTAAACCCCCACTAATGGCTCTGCAAACACAAAGAACTCAAAATTGTGTGCGCTGTCGCAATCACTTTAAAGTTGCAATGTTGATGAAAAACACTTTGTAGTCATATAATTCACTAAGTCTCATTGATGCCAGTTGTATGAAGTAATGACAAAATAAATAACAACACAGTTAACCAGCTCTGGACATGCAGACAAAATCTACTGGCTATTCTCTGGCCTGTGAGTTATACAATTCATTCTACTCCAGCACAAATGTTTTTGTTATAATCCATCCCCCTTGGAGAAGTCCAGACAAAGAGAAATGAATCCAGAATGAGATGTTGATCTACCCTCACATTTTGCCAGGTCTTTTACTGTATTTCTGTCTGTGGAAAATCAGAGGTTTCAAAAAATGCTCTGGCCGAGGAGGAGAGAAAGGCCAGGAGTGTAGGGAGGATCTTAACTTTAACTGAATCTTTTCTGGATGAGGACGCAGAGGACAGCGAGTTTGTTGATCTGCACTGATAATGAGGATGTACCGGAGCCTTTGTGGTCATGTCTGACATATGTCGTTTTCGTAACAGGGAGCGGTCTGGAGGTTCTGGTTCAGGCAAAGAGGTCATGCTGCATAGCTCTCTGAATCCAATTAAGACTCGGAGGGGCCCAAATAGTTGTTTTTATGTGTTTTCTGTGCTGGCTGGTGTGCTGTTGGGTGTGGCGTGGCCTGCAGCGAGGTGAAGTTAAGCACACAAACACATTCCACCTCAACATCCCGCTCTGGTCTGAGGTCTGTCTAACAACTAAGGCAACTTCTGTGACAATGACGTACCAGTACCAATTTTTCTTGGCCACAGTGTCAAGACATCACTTAACTTACAGTACATGTGTGCACTCTTTAACCTGCTACCTCTCCTGCCCTCTGCCTCGTGAATACTGACCTGACTCCTTTTAACTCAGTCCCCCCCCTTTCTTGCACCCCTTTTACTGTTTCGTTCTTTCTTGGACATTTGAGCTCTCACTGCTTTTTCTCTTCCTCTTTTCCTAATGAGCAATGTCTTGCTAACTTGTGCTGTTTACCAACTCCCACATCAGATGTGATAGACCCCCTCGGCCACAGACCTCATTAGAGCAGATTTACATCTTTATGCCAGCCAGTTTTCATCCTGATTCAGACACGATCTCATTACCTCAGTACTACACTCAAATCATTAACACTGTACTTTGATCCACATACTCATACTTTTTCCTCTTTTTCGTTGCAGTTACTGGCTTAGGTGTTGGCATTGTGTTCTCCATCCTTTTCTTTAAGTGTAAGTAGTTACTGTTAAGCTAAAGTAGTTAAAGATTTTTTTTTTCCAAATTTTAATTTAAAGATGCCATGTTTGTTTTTTCCTCTCTAGGTCGCACATGGCCTGTCTCCATGGGCTCAGGTTTGGGATTGGGAATGGGATACAGCAACTGCCAGCATGACTTCAAGTCATCGTATCTGATTCATGGGCGTGTGGTTAAGGTGAGTGCAGAGGGCAAGATGAGTTGTTTGTTGAAGATTTATGACACATCATGACACATAGTTTTTTTCGTGCTAATCTCCAGGAAGAGTAATGAAAGACGGAAGATGACGAAGAGCTGCTTATCTGTTTTTGACTTATCTTTTAGTTTTTGCTTTTCCTTTCTCTCATGACACTGAGTCCAGTAATGCATGTGTTTTTATCAAATGTAAGTCAATATATATTTAATAAAGTCATTATGGAAAAAATGTTTTCCTCTCTCTCTGTTTTTCTATGTGCGTGTTTGAGAAGAAAGAAATGTGGTTCAGGAGTGGGAGGTAATTTTGTGTGTTAATGAGCTGGGAGACTTGAACTCCTGCTGTTTTGGAATGAGGGCCAGGTTCAGCATCTGCAGCCCTGTTTAGAGAGTGGGAGGACAAAAAATTGCACAGTGTGATGGAATAAAGCAACTGCAGACAATGGAGGAATAATTGTTAATGACAAATGTACTGCATTTATAAAGTGTTTTTTCTAGTCAAAGCACTTTGTAATAAATCTGTCTTGTTCACTATTCATGCACAGACGCCGCAGCAACGGGAGCAGTTAGTGGTTCTGTGACATGAACAGCCAGTTTTCTCGAAAATATGGATGGATCAGTCTTATGCTTGACCGGAATAAAGTATGCCGTGCTTTGCTCTTGGTGAAAACATGTGAGTTGTTTGCTGTGATCACACCTGGTTTCATCACTGGGAGTTCAAAAGCACGGCTTGATATCAGAGGGAATCTTGTGTCCCGTGTATTTACCGTCTGTCTGTTTTGAGTGTGATTGATGATTTATGTATGTTTTCATGGGCCTGTTAGGGGAGAAAAGGAGCTCTCTCTGTGTGTGTGTGTGTGTGCGTGTGCTTGTGCACGCACACATTTATCCAGCCCTCCTGGTGAAGCACAATCCGTGGAATGCAGAGGAATGCCATTTCTGGACAAGAGCACGGTGTTATTGCTAACAGGTGAGTTCTGCACTTTGCACGTCTGAACACAGCGCAAGTCATGCACACATCAAAGAAAACATAGCTACATGCCCACTCTATTACACACACACACACACACACATTCTTAGCAGTGAATGCACATAGAGCACATTCCTCTGCACAACATTATTAGAGTCGTTCCAGTGCGTTCAAAGGCCTGTTTCTTCAACGCGGGTGTACTGCAACACATTAGACACAGAGGAACCCTGTCAGGAATTAAAGCATGTCACTCATCCGCTGTCCATTAAAATATTTGTTTGGAAGTGAAGCGTGAAACAGATAGGGGGGGGCTTATGAACTCGAGCCAGGCTGAACACCTGTGAGCAAGCATGCAGTGATGGGCTGAAGTGCAAGAATGGGATGATCTGTGTGCGTGTGTGGGAGGGTGAGGGGGTCTGGTCACACAACTGAGGTGTAACAGGACGGCCTAGCCCATCGTATACAACCTGTCTGAGCCTGTCTTCATGATGATAGAGCCTAATCATAACATATGTTGGAGTCATACCTGTTCATCTAAATGGTATAAACAGGTTGATGGGTATTGATGAATGTCTATGAGAACTGCTGTGAGTCTCCAAGCTGCAGCTGCTGGAGCTGCTGCTATTGATTTACCATAAAAAGAAAAAGAGCCCTTTGCTGATGTAAATTTTTTTGAAGTACTTCACATGATGATCATTTTTAAGCACCGGTACATATCATCTCATTTTCTTTTTTTTCAATACATAATGCACACATTTTGAGCTGTAGTTGATACAGTATTATTTTTTGCTGATGGCATCCTATGTAAAACACAGTGACTCATATAGACACTCCTTAATATGTGGATTGTTTTCTTGATTAATTGATTAGTTGTTCAGTTTGTAAAATGCCAGAGGATGGTGAAACATTTCAAATGTTTCCAAAACATCAAAGAAGCCAAAGTGACAGAACATGTTAAAATGAAACAAAATAAAATACAAATTCAAATAATAAATTTAAACAAAACAAAGAAAACCTCAAGATGGTGATTTAATTAGTATTAAATTAATTGTTGCAGCTGTATAATGTTGTAAATTTTGCTGATTCACTTTTGAATTAAATGTGCGTATTGTTTATTTTTCCTTTCAGGGTGTTAACAATTATTTCCTCACTGATTGCTGCGTTAACACTGGAACCAGCTGCCACATGGTCCTATAAAAGTCCATCACATTTTTAAAGTCTAGACCAAAAACCTATGTTCAAAAGTGCTTGTAACTAAAAATGTGAGGTCATATCAGGCCATGATTATCTTATTTGTTTATTATTATTATCTGTTTTGTTATTTTGAATACTTATTTATCTATTTATTTTGATTATTTAACTTTTTCTAATCTTATATTTGCATAGTTTTATTCTTTCATTCATTTATTTTGTAACTTTTTTGACCTTTTATATTGATTTTTTTGTTTGTTTGTTTTTGATCCAGAAATACTGTGTTATTAATGGGTTTATCTGAGCTTTGCATCATATTCCAAAGCCCAGAAAATGCAGATGCATTCCCCAACAGTCATGTTCAAATAATATTTAAACAGAGCCAGGTCTGGGTCAGGAAACTCCGGGAACATGTTGCCTTTGAGCAGCTCATGCTGTCAGTGAATTCTCTCTTAACATATTGTGGGGCCTTAATTGGATTAAGTGGTGAAGTAACCTGCTATTCTATTGAACTTACCAAAGGTGCCTTTAATGTGCCCAGTGAGAGAAGAGTGTGGATCAGAGCAGTGATTCACATCTGCTTCCCAGTTGTACCACATAATTATACTGCTTTATTAATGTTTCATTTTAAATTGTAAAAGCATATGATTGCAAAGCTGTACCAGATGTGCGCGCAAAAGCAACACGTGGCTGTAAATATGTCCGGACAGTCTCATCTTGTTATATTTGCATATTTGTCCAGTAAATCAGATCTGCGTTCTCGCCTCGCTCCTACTTAGGGGAACTTTTGAAACCGACCCAACACTTTTCCTCCCTCCCTCCCTCCCTCTCTCGTTCTCTTTCGTCTAGAAACGGCACAGCAGGATCTCTGTCTGAGCCCAACTGCGTCCCAACCCTGCTTCCCATTTTACGACAAAAGACAACAGCTTGGAGAGTGTTTCACTGCCGACTTTACATGGGAGTTTACCACCGGACTGGACGAGAACAAAAGGGAGGGACGGTCTGAGCTGCTGATGGACTCGGAGATGAGATAGCGCTCATTACCGAGCCCATCTCTCCATCCTTCCCCCCGTGGTCTGACGGACGCACGGTTCTTTTTTACCCCCCTTTCGGATGATGTAAGCGTTTTATGACAAGAAGACCGAGTCGCACTCATATTCTCTTCAGTCACCACAGTCCGGTGATTCTCCCGACGACCAGCCGCATCTTCTGCTCAGAGGAGTCCACGTCCAGGATCAGCTCAGCGGGACGTTGCGCACTTCTCCACTGGTTGTTCCCTGGGGATCGGTGAGAGGTGGTGAGTGTTCTAACTATGCGATCACTGCTGGAGATTGATACTCGTAGTGTAGTGAGTAGTTCAAGAGCAGAGTGGACCTTGACCAAGCATTAAAGGGAGGTAGACCAAGATATGATCAAGACTTTTAGGGAGGAGGCCAAGTCATGGGCAAGACCTTTAGAGAGCAAGAACACGTTATGACCAAGACAGACCAAAAACCTTTCAGACCAAATAAAGGACAGAGAGTTTTATTGACAGAAACAATGACAGGACTAAGATGTTTACTGACTGAGACCAAGTCATGGCTAAGATTTTTTCTGACATGATCAGATCTTTAGACCAATATAAATAGAGACTGAGAAGTCAAGACTAAGACCAGAGTGTACAGAGACCAAGACTTGTCAGGTCTGACATCAAGAAGGGACCAAGGCTGTTTCGAATTGGGACCGACTTAAAATTATAGTGAATGAGTCCAACATAGGTAAGGACGGAGACCAAATATAAAGACCAAGACCAGGGTGTAAAGAGGCAGGAAGGAGACCAAGACTTTTTGGGGCCAAGGTAAGACTGAGGTCAAGTCATGATCAAGACTTCTAGGGACTGAGACCAAGTCAAGATCAGAGAAAACAAAGACCAAGATGAGACCTTGTACTTGTAGGAACTGTCTTTAAACCGAGACAGTCATTACCTAGACAAAACCAAAAACCAAGACTTTTAGGGATTGACAAGACCTGAATATGTTGATCTCTTGTAGGTCGCTTTATATTAAAGTGTCTGCCAAATTACTAAATGTTATGTAATTCAATGGAAGAGTGCATTTTATACATTTGTGTATTTTTGATTATATATTAATGTCATATATTAATGTTTTTCCTTTTGCTCCCTATGATGAGATTTGGCATCAGCCCCAAATATTAAGGCTCTATTTTACAGATCAATAGTTAACTTTTATTTACTTATACAGCAGCAGTCTGTGGAAATACCAAACTTCCTTTTTTGAAGGGTTTAAGAGTTGCAAGTCATCAGAAGCATATTTTTTGCATTATTATTATTATTTTGTAATGACTGAAAAGGTTTCACATCAGCTGATATAACTCAGTTGTGGTCCTGACCGGACTTGATTTAAAAACACATCGTCCTTTATGACCAACACAAGACAGAGTAAATAAAATGTGTCAGAGACCTTCGAAAAGTGTCTCGAACGCTACAACACTAGTGCCTGGTTACTAACCGTACATATTATTATCACCTCCCAACAGCATGTGGTACTTTCTCTACAGTTTCCTTCTGTCAGCAACCAATTGATGTCACACTTGTTAAAACTGCTCCATGTCTAAAGTAGCCTGACAATCTGTGCAAAGTTTTAACTTGACTTTAACTTGACTTTAAGGGGATAGTTCAGGGAGTTTGTGAGTATTTATTACCTCAGACATCAATACTTACAAAACCGGTTGGTTTAAAGAAGGTGGTGGAAGAACCGAAACATGATGTACACATTATTTAGATTTTAACAGGGACGCCAGAGACAGCATGTTGTAGCCCCACCTGATTTATACTCCTTGTTTAAATATGTCGAGTGACACAAATGGACAGAAAAGTGTCGCTTAACATATTCCTCTCATGTTTCTCAACTGAAGAATGTCTGGCAATATAATTGGTATAGTTAGAGCAAAAAAATATTCTCCCTGTTTCTCTCTTAATTGGTTCAACCATACTCTTATCGATGCTCCTGTTGTTCTCTCCTTAAAAGTAAGTTTAAAATGACAGTACAGTTTACAGTACAGGGCAGCTTGCAACAGAAAGAGCCGTCTGTCAGAGTGTGTTTACACAGAGATGACTGAAACATTTCTTTTGGAAATTTGAAATGTATCAAATTCAGTTTTGATATTTTTCATCTGTGCACTCTACAATAGGTTTTCCTCTGTTTTACCCGTTCACGTCTCCCTGTCCAACAGCTGTCACACTGAACGCTGTCTACTGTTTGTATTATACACCCAAACCAAGATCTGTTTTGGGAGATGAAAATAGGCTTAATTACATCAAAATGTACATTTATATAAAAGACCACCTAACTTGTTGGGTATTATGTATTTTTTGTATTATTTCAGTAATTGTAGTCCTATAACAGAAGCAGGTACTGTCCTGAAATTAATTCCTTTAACTGCTTTAACTGTCCCCAGGTTATTTAGTCTGTTCTGCATTTAAAGACCACAGCCTTCTTAAAACAATTTTCACCACTGTGAACAAAATGTAAGCTTGAACACTTGAAGTATGTCCAAAAAGTGAAAAAAAAAGAAAAAAAAAGATATATATTTATGAAACCATGTTTTTCGCCCTCACAGCAGTGCACCCAGCAGCCCCTGTGTATTTTAAATCTTCACAAGTATCTGATGGCTGCCGTGGTCAGGTTACTTGTGTCAGAGGCATGTGGAAGTGTTGAAAAGTCTGTAAAGAAATCAACCTGGGTGACCATTCGCCGCGGGGTTTTTTTTTATTAACGGCAGGAGAAAACAATTTTGTAACAAGGTTGTAAATGACGTGAGCGGATGAGGCATGTCTGAAGAAGAGAGTGAAAGAGAGCACATGAAAACCTGCACATGTTAGGTTCAGGTCCATGGAGTAGATTGTTTTCTTCCCCATCTTATTGCCTCTTTGGGACATTATCAATACAGAATAATGGTCTCTTATTATTGCCTATTCAAATAATTCAGAGTAGGAAGTGTCTAATCATTCTTATAAGGCAAACCTGAAAAATGGACAAAACAAGAATCTCTGATTTTTGGGCTTCAAGATGGTGATTCATAGGTCATTGTCATACAAAGTACATATTTCACAATATTATGTTAAAACACAGCAGTAGGCACCAGAAGAAGTGTAAACACTTTTTTCGGTACTCTTTTTTTTTTTTTTTTGTTATGTTTTTTGTCCTGAACTAGGTTTGATCAGAGCAGTAGCATGCTGTGGTTTTCTGCCCCTTTAGGTGCAGTCATGTGGCAGAGGATTCAGATTTGCTGCGCACTGTTTGCACTGTACTCAGCGGCACCGCCTGCTCACATCAACCGCCTGGCGTTGTTTCCTGACAAGAGTGCCTGGTGCGAAGCCAAGAACATCACACAGATAGTCGGGCACACAGGATGTCAGCCTCGCTCTATTCAAAACAGGTCAGAATGAAGGCCCGCTCTGTCCCTCACTCTTGCTCTGTCTGTCTGAAAATCTCCCATTGAAGCTGAAAGAAACGGGCAATAATGTCAATAAGGTGTAGTGGTAGCACACACTGGAGATGGCACTGACAAAGATTGTACAACAAAAACTATCAAGGAACTCAACTTAAATAATAGTGACTTGGCACATTATAATCAATTTATCACAAACATGTGTTTTATTTAGAAATAGATTGTTGAGTTTCAGCTGCAGGTTATTAACATACTCACGTTTTGGGATCATAGCTCTCTGTCCTGAGTTCCCCTCAGCAGATGAGAATAGACAGACGCACTTATTTCATATGCACCAGATGACTCAATCTCTGAAAATCTTTGCTGATATTGACATGTGTTTTATTGCGTTGGTTGTCCAACTATGTTACAAACTTCTTCCATTTTTTCAGGGTTCTTTGCAGCATAGCAAGTTGTTTAAAGGGTCCTGCACACACAAACCCACAGCAGAACAGTCCGTTTTATTGATTAACAATTTTAAGACATTTGACATTGTCTTTAATTCTTAGACACAGACTTTGAAGTGCAACAGCATGTCATGTTTTGGTATTTTCTCATATATCAGGACTCCTTTGGTTTCCACCGAACTCAACTAATTGGTATTGCCACTGAAGGTTTTTAAATCTGCTGTATTTGGACTTTTCAAAGCTGTCTCAAAGCTGATAATTAGATGTCTGCCATTGTTGCAATGTACTAATGTTTACTCTTGTTTTTTTTTTTACCTTGTGGAGATAAATATGCATTTTAATTTGATATTTTACTGGGAGCAACTTAGAGTTTTAACATTCCACAAAAATGATACTTTGCAGAGACTGCTGATCCACCCATTTCCCTGTGTGTGCTCAAGTTTAATATGTTCATAACAAGTGATTACATTCTGTTTTAAAATGAACATAACCATTGGTTGCCTGTGCAGGAGGGAAAATGCAGTCAGAAATCCAAACATAGATGTAAAACTGCAGGCACTGATATCAGAGAATAAGGCTGAAAGTATTAATATTTATTTTTATTGTCAACAAATCCCATGAAAAGACCAAAACCAACAATGTGTTCTTCTGTCTCTTAAAGCTTTCTGACTTCTTCGCTCTGTCTGTAGCACTCAGCCTCAAGCCATTTGATTTATGCCAGAGATGTAAATGTTTACAAATGGGAAGCATGCTGTATCTATCAGAGTATAGCATTTGGGGAATCGTGTGTTGTGCTTTAAATTTTTTAAACCAAATTTGACTGACGATTTACGCTCCATTTACGTCTAACCAGTATTTAGTGATTAGATTTTTATTTTTTTGCACTCAGTAAATCAGTTCAGATTTCACAGTTTTTTTCCAAGCAGCTCTTGCTTACATTAACATTGTTAGTGTTCAGACCATGCAGGTGAATAAAGCATATCATGTCTAGAGGCACAGTAACATCACGCACCCTCTCGTCTTTGTTACAGAGCTTGTCTGGGCCAATGTTTCAGTTACAGTGTCCCCAACACGTTCCCACAGTCAACAGAATCTCTGGTGCACTGTGACTCCTGCATGCCTGCCCAGACGCAGTGGGAAGTGGTAAGAGTTATTGCACATTAGCTCATGTGGCAAGCACACACACCAACATTGACTTGTCAAACTCACACATAAACCACAAGTTTCCAGCATGAAAGATGGCAAGCATGTGCTCTTCACGACCAAATAAAAAAAGGCAGAGGGAAAAAGGCATCAGTGGGAGGATTTTTGTGGTTCTCCGTCGATTCAAGCCCATGTTATAAAAGTGCATTGTCCCTTTTAGCCAGAGGGATTCCAGCCTTGTGATAACAAAGGCTTAGTGGTGAGGTGTATGTATTTTGGAGAGCTGCCAGGTAAGCGAGGTGGATGGGACCCCAGGTGAGGCCACCTCGTGTTTCACAGGAAAATATTGTGTCTTTTGGAGCGTAAAGCTGTTGCCTGATTAATCTTCTTACTGTACCGGTTGCATGCAAAAGGCCAGAGGAAGTGCACTAATAGTCTCGGCTTACGTCTGACTGGTTGGAAATGGGTGTTTATGTCCCTGGTTATGCTTGTTGTTGCAGGACTTTAAACAAAATTGAGTTTGAAACAAAACAAAGTCAGCTCTCATGAAATGGGACACTGTTCCATGCTGTTTTGGCATTCGTGGTAGATCTTGATAAAACTGCTGAATGATCATGTTTAATGGAAACAGAGAAGGGAAGCTGTGTAAGGTCAGAGGAGACGGGTGAGCTTGTGCAATGCTGAAATTTACAGGGTGAGGAGGTTGTAAATTATTTTTATTTAAATATTTGTATTTTTCTTCATTTCTTTAGTTTGCACAGTGTTATCAACACAACGCAGCCATACTTAACAAAAACAATGTTACTTACGAAGTGATCCCAGTTAGTTTTTAACTCTATTATGGGTTCAGTAAAGAAATTGGAGTCATCATTGGAGACTTGCTCCTGTTTTTAGTATTGTAATTTGCTACCACTTGGAACATTTAGCTGAATACTAGAGCTGTCTGTTTGTAACTAAATGTTGTACCGTATGGCTGTCTAAAGCATGTTTGTCTTGAGAATAAGAATAGCTGTTTAAATAAAGGTTCATTTTTAAAGAAGCATTTGATGGCAGGTTGAGCCAGAACAAACACATCAATTCACATGTAGCGGAGTGTATATAAAAATAATATTTGAGTTTAAAAAAGAGTTCATAATTAGGGTTGGCACCCTTTTTCCGTGTCCCATACTGAAATCACAAAGTCAAGTATCTACCGATATCAGTCTGATACAGTCATTAAACTAGGAAGCTGTTAACAACACATTTGTTGTAGCCATTTCAAACTATTTGACACAGTTATCCGACTGTGTAACAGATATTACAATATAACAACCCAGAACATGACTCAGCTTCTATTTCACAGATTTTACATTTTTCCCAGTGATTTTGACCAGTATTGGCCCGATACTGAGTATTGTATCGACTCATCCTTATTAATAATTGATCCCTGTCAGTGTCACTTATGTGACATTTATTTAATGTTCTCAGAGCGTTCAGTGCTAAAAACATCTTACCACAAGATTTCCTTTATTTAACTGTAACTTTAAGCTCGATTTATTTCTCTTATCTTTTGTGTTTCTAATTAGTCTTTTAGGCTTTTAAGTTGTTTTATAGAGCAGATAGCATTGGTAAAGCATTTCATAGTAACTTCAGCCTGTTTGGTTTGGGGGGGGGGGGCAGGAACACTGTGATGATGATGATGATAATGATGAACAGCAGCAACAACAAATACTCATCAGCATGAAATAGAAAATTTCTTTCAAGTCTGTTGGAGAGTTTTTATACTTATGTGCACTGAACAGGTGACTCTGGAGTGTCCTGGCAGTGAAGACGCTCCTCATGTGGATAAGCTGGTGGAGAGGATCTTCCACTGTAGCTGTCAGTCCTGCAGTAAGGAAGGCGCCCAGGAGGGGGCGATGATGCAGCTGTATCCAACGGACAACGGCCTGGACTCTCCGTCTTTATCTGACACCCTCAGCGCTGCTCAGTCTCAGCCTCTGCCCCATTCAGTCGCACACTCGAACAAGCATGCTCACGCACACACAGACCACCACACACTGCCACACACATCAGAGGGAGGCTAGGTGTATCTCCGTCTGTCTTTCTATGCTCGTACCTTCTGCCTTCACTCTCCTCCACACTGCATCATCTGTACCAGTCTGTAGTAATAGTAATGTAAAGGAACAGGCATAATGTAAATAATGAGACTTCACCTTGTGTTAAAGGTCCAATGTGTGAAATTTGTATCGCCACCTTATTATATGAACTGTTCTTTTTCATGACCCCCCAAAATGAGCCTTTTATATTTATATCAGGAGTCGGGTCAGCGCTACGGAGCCCGCCATGTTTTTGCAGTGACCCACAATGGACAAACGAAACATCTTTTGATTGTCATTACTAACTGACGGCTACATAAAGTAGTGTGTCTCCAACACACTTGGAAGGGAAGAGTGAGGTGAGGGATATTCAGCTGCAACATGCAACTTCGCCGATTGCAAAATTTTGCACACTGTACCTTTAAACAAGTCTCTCGGAGTCGTGCTATCAGATTACCCCACATTGTATAGAAACTCAAGCAAACGCGGCAGCTTGGGCAGTTTTTTGGTTTGTTGATTTTACAAATGCATATGTGTGCATTTGTGCATCAAGACACTGTTAATCAGTTGTAGTCTCATTTATCTGCTTTGATTGCAATAAATTCTGTTGTTGTGATAACAGCATTTGTGGGTTCTTTATTTTAATTTGCTCAGTTAGCTTTCCTGTTCCTGTCACATTTGGACAGTTTCTTGTGTGGAACCAAACAACTACCCACAGCTTCCTTTCACCATTTCCAGGAACGAAGCTGTGTCTTTATGATGGAGCGCCTGCTGTGTAAGTTGGACAGTGACACATGGTCTTGTTTTCTTCAATCAACAAACTTTCAGTCATGGGCGAAGCTTTTATAGATGTTGGTGCCATATTATGGAGCAGAGAATAACTGCATGATGGGAAGGGAGATTTCTATTCGCTGCTCTGTTCTTTGGCCTGAATCTGATGTCACAGTGCCAGAGTTTAATGAGATGCCAGAGAAAGTTTTATCCAGATGCTTTTACTGGTTTATTTATTTGGTTCATGATTTGGTTACTTTAAAGTTAACATCTTTTTCAAGTCTTTATTGAAACAATACATAACATATCCATATGCACACTAAAATAATCATTGGCTTACAGCCAGCACTGGCAGGGAGATGGTCAGTGTTTCCAATTTCATTGCGACATCCAGTGGTATCTACAAAGCTACAGTCTGTTTTAGCTCTAAATTCTCTTTGTATTTTATAAGATTACTCTTTACTTACAGTGACAGTAACAGAAAACAGCAACAGATTCTTATTGAGGAGAACTGGAAGATGTCCATTTGATTTTGCTGCTGCTTTGGTTGTGGTCATGTGAGGAAGATAAGGACTATCACTGTAACCAATAGCTTTCAATGCATGTCACTGTATTTTCAGATAAAGTTTGCTTTGAAGACCAAAGTTGTTTCAGAATGGAAAAAGTACAATGTATTGTTAGTGGAATATAGTCTTTGTCTTTGTCTTTAGAAATGGAAAAATAACAGGCACTAATGAAAATGGACTAGTTTTTACAAGATGCTCACATGCAAATCTTGTTAATACTGTTTTAATGGTCTCCATTTTATATTTTACAGTTGAGGATGAAATTATTAGCCCTTCATTGTTTTATGAGTATCCCTCATGTGCTGTTAAATACAGCAAACAAACATCCTAGTTTTATTTTAGACTACCAGGGTCAAAATTATTTACCTTTTTATTCAACAAAAACCACTGTTGTGCAAGGGACAAAATCAAAACTTAAAAACTCAAAACTTAAAAAAAATTAAATTTAAACTGAGGGTTATCTCCCAATTTACACACAGTATAAAATTTTCAGTAAGTGTTTGAGCTGTCACTTGAGGAAGCATCATGCCAAAAACAAATTACATCAATTTAGACTTGAGAAAAAGGATTGTTGATGCTCACAAAGCAGGAGAAGGGTATAAAAAAGTTATCACAGTGTTTCCAAGTGTCAAGAACCGGAGTGAGAAGCATCATCAAGAAATTCATAGAGAGTCACACAATACAGGACAAACCTGGCAGAGGTTGGAGGAGAACGATTTCAAAAACTAAGATGTGTCTAGAGACTCAGAACAACTGCCAAGACACTAGTGAAGGACTTAACCAAGTCAGGAATTGTAGTCTCGAAGAAGACAATTACTAGATCTCTGCACAGAAATGGACTGAGGGGTTGGAGACCAAGAAGAACTCCTTCAAGCCAGACTGAAGTATGCTAAGGACAACCTGGAGAAAGATTATTCATACTGGAAGCATGTCCTTTGGTCAGATGAGATGAAACTAGAGCTGTTTGGCCTGTTTGGACATAGAGACAGTTTGGAGAAAGAAGGTAGGGTTAGGGTAGGCGTATACCCAAAGAACAGTGTCCCCACAGTGAAACACGGTGGTGTGAGTATTATGCTGTGGAGATGTTTCAGTGTGTCTGGAACTGGGAATCTCATCATGGTGGAAGAAATCATGAAGAAAGAAGGATCTGTGAAGATTTTGAAAAAAAAACCAAAAACCTGTCATCACTTTGTCTTCCATCACGACAATAACCCAAAACATACGTCGCTCCTGGTGAAGAACTACCTCCAGAAGACCAAAGTGAATGTTATTGTCTGGCCTGCACAAAGTCCTGACTTAAATCCTATTGGTAGTTGACCCTGGTAGTTTTTGGATTTTGTGGAATAATTTTATTTCTGTTTGCAGAGTCAAATAATAGAAGCATCCAAAATAAAACTAGGATGTTTGAAGAAGCTGTGTTAAATATTCTTTGTTCTGTTTAACCGCACATGGAAGATACCATGAAATTTTCATGGGGGGTAATCATTTAGTCCTCAAGTATATATATCCCATTTATATAGGATTTGTACTTTGTTTCTAGTTTTACATTAAATTGAAACAGTTTTCAAGTGGGTGTACATCCAATTACTTATTGGACAGAAACTCCCGCCTGCTGTGTTTATAAGTCCTAACAGGAAAAACCACCACCACTGAAGTGACTCGTCAAATCACCAGAGAGTCCAAAGATCCGGCTAATAGGTTTTATTTAGCAGAACATCTTTTGGTTATAGGTTTGCCAATAGGTTTGTGCTTATTTGGGTATTTGTGCGTGTGTGTGTGGTTAATTTCAACTTGCAAAAAAATGAGAACTTAATACTACAGACACAGACTACAATCTACTGCACTAAAGATGGGTCATACCACTCTATGGGGGTAGGCAGAACATACCATTCCAAGAGGAATGGGTGGAAAAGTCCATGTAATATTGGGTAATATTGGCCTTTTTAACACCAACTGTTCCAATAAGAGAACAATATTCCTCAAATCTTATATTGTTCAACTGTACTTCTCTTTTTTGCTTTTCAATGTTGCTAAATGCTAGTTGGACCAATCATATCAAACATTCTGCAGTGATACAACAACAACAACAACAACAACAACTACTACTACTACTATTATTATTACTACTACTGTGACTACAAAATAATAATAAGTCTCTTAAAGATGTAAAAACAGACTTTTAAATTTATAAGCAACATTTCTATAAGCAATATTTCTGTAAGCAACAGATTTTTCTAAAACAAATTTTATTAATGTATTCATTTTATTATTTAAAAATTTTATTTGGATGGTGACATGATTTATCAATAAAGATTATATGAGCCCTTCCAATAATAAATAGACTTCACAGCTCGCAGACAGTCCAGCAGATGTCAGCAGATGTTACAGAATCTACATCTTGTGACTCAATCTCAATTTCTCAAAACCTGAGCATAAACAGAATATCTCGCCCGTCTCTTCTTGTCCATCTTTCTCTCCACTCAGACAATATTTTGTTGTCTGTTTCTTGTTATCACTGCCTCTTATCCTCCCATCTTGCTCTGTGTAATTAAGTTTGAGCAGCCAAAGGTTAACTGTCAGTCTCTGCTGCAAAACAAATCGATCACGGGCTTATCTCCCCACCACACAGTTGACAAATCTCTGAGCGTTAGTGAGACGAGGACTGCAGCGGCTGAAATTCAGAGGGGCGTTTTTGAACATATCAAAGTTTGTCGTCATTGACATGTTTGTTGAACAAGTTTGAACATTCACTGTTCTCTGTTCTCAAGTGCATCATCTTCCGCTTGGTACAAAATGTTCATTTATTTCCAGCTTCTTCACTACTGGAGGTCGACCCTTATCTTTACTGTATACAGAAAGTCTATGTGTGACCTATGAATTCGAGTGCACTGTAAACTAATCTAATTCTTCCTACTGACTAGTGGATTATCTGATTAAAGTGACATATTGTGTGCATATACAAACACACACTTTAACAACTCCAAGATTATATGTGTAAGGATCTCATTATTCTATCTTCTTGTCTGCAAAACCAGGAAATCGTCTTCAGTTATTTTTGTAAAAAAAAGATATACTAACCATTAGTAAACAAAACCATTTGTTTAAATTTGTCACCCCCTTTATGGAGAGCTATTTGATGCCAGGAAATTCAAGTCCACCAATTAGTTTAAGTTGCATTTAAACATTTTTTTTCACTGAATTGTTCATTACCTTCAGCATTACAGCCTGGTTTAGTTCCCTCAGAAACATCTTTGTGATCTCATAAACAAAATCATAAAACAGAGCAGCAATTATTGCAATTATTGGACAGGAGCAGGAGCTGTATTACAACAAAATAGCAACAAAAGGAATGCAGATATTTTCAGCCAATGCAGTTTTTTTAACCTCAGGCTGCAGATACAGATCACTCACTTTGAGGACTAAGAAATTCATCATCCATCACATGTTTAAATGGCTGATAAACATCCTACACCATTTCTTTGTAGGACTATTTATTGCTTTTGTTTAAAACTTTGATGATTCACTGCTAAATACTCACTGAAAAGGGTAACTTGTGTGTCATACGTTGATGTGATTGGATTATTATATGCCATATGGTGGACTGACAATATGATGTATGTTAATGGGAAGAATATGACACAAACTGATGCTTTTACACATATTAAAGTGGTAGTGTGTAACTTTTAAATGTAAACAAAGGTCTGTTAAATTCAAACCGTTGTCAAGCCTAACAGCTCGACATGAGTCTCACTATGTAGATCTCATGTCACCCGGTGACATTCCTGTGCTACACTTCTTAACAGTAACAGTTATTGGTTTTATCTCAACCCAGACGGAGGCAACGGCAACACTGCACGAGTAAAGCTGCAAACAGGTTGGAGTATGACTGAAAACACAAAGAAGTGTCCACAAAAAGTTTCCGAAAAGGATCTCTACTGCTCAAAAAACCCTTCAAAAAATGCTTCTTGTTCCCACCCGCCTCTGCACTGCTGCTGCATACATACAAACACTCCCTCAGTCAGATGGCACAATCTATGGACATACCCTTTAAATAATGTTACACCATTTCTGTTAGTGAGGACTCCACAGAGGCAAAAAGAATAAGTAATTCATGGTAGTAAATTAATTATTATTTTATGATGGTAATAATGTATAGAACGCATCCTGCAACTAAATGTTAATAGTGTAAAATAGTTCCACATGATTTTGTTTGTTTAATTATTATTTTGGTTTGTTTTTTTTTGCATGTGTGAAGACATGTTCTCTTGCAAATGAGATTTTGTTTAATGAAAAAAAAACTGCTTTATCTCGTTTCTTTAAATTGCAAACTAAACTGTTGCGCGTCCGCGGGAGCGCGCACTTAATGGCAGTGCGCGCAGTCGGTGGCTGCCAGAGACGCACAGGAGAAGAAGCTCCAGAGCAGCAGCAGCAGCAGCATCAGCAGCATCAGCATCAGTCCAGCGGTGCAAGGTTCAACTCACAGGTGCCTTTTCTCCTCTGCTGTGGAAAACAACTGCCAGCACAGGAGTTTCACCTGATCCTGCACTGAAACTAAAGGATCACTGAGGGAGCAATCCAGCAAACACACCCAAGAGATTAACGGGATTTGTACCTGGAGGTAAGCAACAAAATGTACACTCGAAGATTAAAGGCGCTCTGTCACGTGAGGCTGCTGTTCATACTGTATGTCATGTACTTACCGGACCCGACAGCAGTGTTTCGCAGATTAAAGACAAGTTTATAAAAAATAAACATAATTTATTTTGTCACTAAATATCACTAAGCTCATGATTTCAAGTACTGTGTTTGGAGAAGTCAGTGCGTCCAGTCCAGTCAAGTCCAGTGGTGCTGATGCTGGCCAGTTCCCACTAACCAGGTCTGTGTCTGCAGCTCAGCAGCAGGTTCAAAGGTTTTGGACAGACTCAGTTTAAAAGGACATGTATTGACATGCAATAGGCTTTTGCGCTTTAGTGACAAAACACTGATCGATGCCATTGACTGGAGGAGTGAAGGGAAAGCAGCTGCAGTGTGTGTGTGCATGTGTATGTGTGTCATGTCAAAGCAATCTAAAGGTACATTTAAAGAGCCTAATGAGATATTGGCTGCCTACATGGAAAGATACTGGGGACAGTGAGTGGTGTCACAACTCAATCTGTCCTTCCATTGCATAAATAAACAAGATGTTTGCAGAGGATTTTGTAAAAGTGAAACAGTCTGATTTAACATTTAAGAACTGCATTTGCATGTTATATACTCCACATTCAACATATATGATCAGTGAGTACAGTGTTTTGCTTAGCAGCACAGCATCATTCTACACTTCACTCTGATTATTATTGAACAAATTGATTCTTTATTTATGCATCATACACAGAAACCCTTGTGTGTTTATAAGACACCACAAAGTACAGTCGCACCAGTTCATTAAATATTTCATCACACTTCATTTAATCATACAATAATCATTTTTTGTTGCATGGGCTTCAATAAATAACTATTCTACCTTCTCTCCCATGCCCGGCAAATAAAATCTGCAAAATCAAAGGTTCCTGAACCACAACTCAGAATGTTTATAATCATACAATAAAATGAAAGTAACACACTAAGGACACTTAATTAAAAAAAGACAAAAAATGACATTATTTATGTCATCATAAATCGCAAACACAAAAATAAACCTCATTCTCAAGTCAACAAGGGTAATGGTAAAGTTCCTGAATGTATCTGTGCACATAGAGATAGGCTTGTATTGTATAACTAATATTTTCAGACAGTAAAATTGTAGTTTTGGTTTATATCATACATCAACCAACCATTTTTTTATACATGAAAAAAATGTTGTCCCTAATCTTCTCAATTTCACAAAATAACACGCTCTAGAAAATATATTCTATAAGCTGTGTTTTTCAAATAAAAAAATGATTTTAACTCATTAGCCCAGAAGAAATCAAGTGAAACATGACAATTAAAATGTTTGGTTAGTTTGTGGCCAGAAATGGTCCCAAGTCTATTCCAATATTATGTGTGATTGAAGGTTCCCATCCCATAGATCTACTAATGGCCAACAATGAAGCCAATTTATGTGTCATTCACTTCAGTCCTTCACAGAGAAATTGATTTTTTTCAGCCTTTTACTTAACATTTAAGTTAACATGCATAGACTGTTTCATTTATTCGACGTATTGACAAATAAAAGTGGGTCCCTGTTTAAAATGCTGCTTTACCATCATTACATTAACACAAGAAATCAAGGGAAGAGTGTATAATAGTGAAGTTTGAATTCACCCACAGTTTACTGATTAAAACATTTCCTAACAAAACGTCATTCCTTTCTCAGGATGTGTGGTATGGACGTTGACCTGGAGGATGGAGGTTCAGGTGAGGGGGAGAAAGAGGAGGAGTTCTGGATCGGAGAGGGGGTGAAGATGTTGCCCCCTCCTGTGGCCCACAGTGGGGGCAGTGCTTGGGGCAGCCGCAGGGGCAGGTATGGCTGCATAACCTGCGGGGCAGGTCTCATCCTCTGGAACCTGTGTGTCGTCTTGGCTTGTTCTCTGCTCCTCGCTGTGGTCTTCTCTGTAGTTCTGCTGCCTGCAGTGCTGCTGCTCTACGTCGGTTTCCTATGCCATTCAAGGGTGAGTTCTCTGCAGAAATGTGAGCGCCACTTAATCGATATCCTCCACTGTGTTTTTCATTTTTTTGTAACAATGATACTATTATTTCAGTTGAAACCTCATCCCTAAAGTGATTTGAGTGAATCTTTCCTCTGGATAAGTCAGAGGATGCTGAGTTGAGGCTGACAGAGATTCACTGGCAGAGGAGGACAATGGTATCAGATACAAGATACAATGAACTAGTGCAGGACATGTATCATAGTGAGTCCCACAGTGCAGGATTTATTCTAGGATATAAATTAGAGATAGTTCAGCTGGAATTTATTAATACGCTTATTCAGCATAAACTCACTCACATTGATTTTCTACCGCTTTATCCTCCACATGCGGGTCACGGGGGCCACTGGTGCCTAACTCCAGCTGACATAGGGCGAGAGGCGGGGTACACCCTGGACAGGTCGCCAGTCCATCACAGAGCCACATAGAGACAGACAACCATTCAATCTCACGTTCACACCTATGGGCAATTTAGAGTGTCTAATTAACCTAATCCCCAAATGGGAGGAAACTGGAGTACCCGGTGAAAACCCACGCACACATGGGGAGAACATGCAAACTTGTTTTAACCGGGTCGTGAACCCGAGACCTCTTGCTGCAAAGGCAAGTGTGGTTCAGAATAAACTGTGCTGCTCAAAAAAATAAAGGGAACACTAAAATAACACATCCTAGATCTGATTGAATGAAATATTCTTATTAAATGCTTTGTTCTTTACATAGTTGAATGTGCACAACAGCATGTGAAATTGATTGTCAATCAGTGTTGCTTCCTAAGTGGACAGTTTGATTTCACAAAAGTGTGATTGACTTGGAGTTAGATTGTGTTGTTTAAGTGTTCCCTTTATTTTTTTTGAGCAGTGTATATTCCAGAAAAAGGTGTTTTACCTCATCAGATCGTTTCCCCTGATGTGATTAACTGAGTGTCAAGCAAATCACACCATTTTCTATATGAATGTCCCCACACTGCAAACATACAGACAGTAAATTGTTGATTATGTAGTAAAATACTTACACCTGCCTTCTCTTGTGAACTGCCCTGCATCAACTATGTGTAATCGATTGCAACTCTGAAGGGCCACACGGTTGGTGTAGTGGTCAGCACTCTTGCCTTTGCAGCAAGAGGTCCCAGGTTCGTGACCCTTCTGCAAGGCCCCTCTGCATGGAGTTTGCATGTTCTCCCCGTGTGTACGTGGTGTTTCACCGGGTTCTCCGGCTTCCTCCCACAATCCAAAAACATGCAGATTTGGGGATTAGGCCAACTGGACACTCTAAATTGACCGTAGGTGTGTGAATGTGATGGACTGGTGACCTGTCTAGGGTGTACCCCACCTCTCACCCTATGTCAGCTGGACAGTTAGGCACCAGCAGCCCTTACAACCCTCAGTGGAGGACAAAGCAGTAGAAAGAGAGTGAGATTGCAACTTTGAATTTATACCCTATAAACAACCCATTACCATGCTGGACATGTCCCTGAAAGACATGTGTTACATGCGATCCCAACATTTACCACTTTACATGTTTCCTTTAACTGTGCATTGTAAACTAACAGCTTAAATTCATACTTTATTCCATCTTAAGCAGCATGGACTGTTACTACCTAATAACTGTTAAGTGACCTGTAAAAGTGAATGAGTCTTTTTTAAGTGGGGTTGAATTATACTGTATATGGACAGGAGTCAGCAGTGACTTCACTGTTTGCACAGTTGAGTGCACCGTCATCTCCAAGGAAAAGAACAAAACAAACGGATTTTTTTGTTTTATATTGCTATTAGACACTCTTTACTGTCTGGAAAATAAAGTGTGAGTGTCTGTTTGTAAACAGCTCACTTCCTGCACCGAAGCCCACAAAGAAAATAAATTATTTTATATCACTGCACCGTAGAGTTGTTTCTCCTTCCTGCCAACATCAGTAAGCTCAAATGGGTTTAAAAATCCTTTGTTCATATTTACCTATATTGCACAAACTTACCAAATGAGGCAGCAGTAGACCAGCAACGCCAGTGTCCCCATGAGCTGTAAATGCAGATTTTCTCTGTGGACCTTTGGTGCAGCAGAGTGAGTAGTAGATTTGTAACAGGTTTTATTATTGTGAGGAAAAAGCAGCAAACATCGACTTAATATATTAAAGACTTGAGCAGGTGATGATTTTATGAGGTGATTCTTTTCTTTAGTGGCCAGAGTCTGTGTGTCCCTGTTATCATCTATGTTTTCAGAGTGAGTGAACGTCCTTGTCACATATTGTTTCTTTGAGACTGAGGCTGCTTTACATGGTTAGTGCTAACACTGTGCCAATATTTTATACAACCACAATTGAAAAAAAAAAAATACAAAATGAAATTACCAGCACAAAGTTCACAATACGATAGAAATGTAAATAACCTTTGTATGCAGCATCCCACAATCCATTTACCCTCCTATAATTCATATTTTATAATAACCTGTACTAATGAGCCCACATACAAACATCTAACCAATGACGCCAAATTAATACTGCTTTTTTTTTAACATGTTAAAGATGAAAATAGGTTGCATTTGTGTTTATTCCAACTTTGAATGTTCTCAAAGTAATCATTCACTGCAGGATTAGGAGGATACTGCTCTGCCTCAACATGACTGCATGATAACAAATCATTTATAGGGAGGAATCTGCAGTACTCCCTCTTTTTAACTTTACACACTTTTGGCAAGTGAACCCATGTAATTTGTGGAGATCATCTCTCATTAAGGCTCTTGTATTCTCACTCAATCATCATAGCCTTTAGGAGAAAGTGTTCCTGGCAGCCTAAGCCCCTCATCTTTGTCTGACACTGTTCCTGTAGGAGCTGTTCAGGCTGATTCTTCATGTTTATGCTTATTTATGAACATCAAGCCCACAAGTAGAAGTGATGATTAAGCCTAAAAATGTAGTGCATAACTTTTGAAATTTAAGCACATGTCTGTCAGACTCAAGCCTAACAATCAAAGATCACAGAATGCTGATGGAGTCTGTCAGCTCCACATGGCTGATTCTCTCTCTCTCTCCCTCTCTCTGTCTTTCTCAGTATAGTGTTGTGGTTTTAGATCACGTGTCATTGGGCAACATTCCTGTGCTGCACACAGGAAGTGATTCAATTTATGTCAAGACAGATGGAGGCAACAACAGCAGTGTACTAGTAAAGCAAGATGGCAGCAAACAACTTGATTAGTATGACTGACAACAAAGAAGCGCCCAAGAAAAGTTTAAAAAGTGAATGCTGTTGCGTGCAGTTGTTCAGCAGTTTGACGGGATAAACACCTTTTTCTCCCTGCACTGTGCACCGTTGCCACAGTCAACACACAGACGCTCCCACAGTCAGACCTGTTGGTTCTTGCTTGACAATGTTTGTTTTTTACATGAAGGACGCGGCATACAAATAATGTTTAACGTCGTCGGCAGAATAATAATATCATCAGCAACAACAACAAAAATCACCACAAGTTGGACACTGCAGCTTTAAGTCCTGAAGCTTGTCAGGCAGTGTCCTCTGTAATGAAGTGATGCTCTTTTTATCACACACACAAGATCATCAGGATAATTCAAACAAATTGGGAACATGTAAAGTGAGTGGGTGCAGTAAGACTATGATCACGATTAGGGCAGAACAAATGTCAGTACAGATTAAACTGTGTCAGTCAGAGCGTTCTTCCTTTGTTGTGGCTACAGAATGACCAACCAATAAGACAAGACTGTGTGATTTGTTGCCTGTAACAGCTGTGCAGTAACTCACTGACAGCATGATCAGGAGGGAAAGTACTCAGTGAAAGCACAGTGTGCACTTGACAGAGGTGTGCATGCAAATGTGTGTGTGTGTGTATATACCTGACCTGGTATTCCATATGTTGTTGGGACCTAAATCTGTTTACCCAGTTAGTCACATTATGGGGACTTGTCTTCTTTATAGGGATGAACATCCAGTCCCCATAATGTAAATTACTTTTATTTTTACATTTTAAGGTTTTACATTTAGACTGAGGTTAGGGTTTAGGGTTTAGGGGTTAGGGTTAGGGCACTAGTAATTATGGTTCAATGCAGTCAATGCAATGTCCTCTGAAGTCATGGAAACCTGTGTGTGTGTGTGTGTGTGTGTTGCTAGGGTACATTTGCAGGTTAAAATCTTCTCAAATGGCTTAGGCTTGTCAAGCATGAGGGCTTCAAATGCAACCACATCATTTTGATAGTGTGTGATTGTGACAGAGATTGTGTCTGTATGTGTGTGTGTGTTTCAGCCTGTTGTATGCAGTGCACTTCAGTGCACTTCTGCAGCTGCTACCCTCATATGCTCTCTCATCCCTCATCGAGAGAACCAGGGAGCGAGAGAGAGAGAGAGAAATGGGGGAACCATTATCCCTTTATTGTTGTCTTCCACCTCTCTCTCTCTCTCTCCCTACCCCCACTAGTGATTGAGAGCTGTGATTTTTACAGCTCTAGACGGAAACAAGGAGGAACTTAAACTCGACTTCACAATCCCACTGCTTTTACCCATGTAGCCGGTGACAAATCCTGTTTACTGCAACTAACGACTAATTAGTTTGATAGTTGAATGATCAGTGTTTATTTAAACGATCAATAGAGTAGTTGGATAATAAATCACACACACAATTACACAGTGCTTCTATTTAAGCCTTATAATTAGATTAAATCACTTTTCAATGTTACATGTAACGTTTTGCTTTTTGTAAATACTCCACAAAAAATCATGTCTGTGCTCCATCCAGTGGCATGTAGTCAGAAATGATCAGAGATGTGAGACAAAGTACCACAACAACTTCATTTCAGATGAGCTGTGACAATAATATATAATCCAGGCTTTTGTTACCAGGTGTTACATTTGGTTTAACTTTGTTTGTGGCATGTTCTTACTAGTAAATTGAGTTATAAAATATCCAGCCTAGACGTATATCAGACTGTTGGAGGTAATTGTCAAGCTTTTTCAGCAGAGGGCGCTGTGAGAGCAGTTTTTATTTTTTTTTGTGTGGCTGTGATTATGGACGACACAAACAGGCTGAGTTGTACTCAACGACATGCAGAAGTATTTCTGCTTCTCCAAAGTAACAAACAAACCTGCATGCTAAGCTGTTAGTTTGCTGGCAGAGTCAGGCATCACACGTCACACAAGGAGACGGAAGTCAGACTCTTTGAGAAATGAGAAGGTTTCGCCCACACAACTCACTTATTCCTCTGCGTCTTCTCCTAATATATTCCGTCGCATTGTACACAAAGCTGCCCTCCACAGGTTGAAGTCACATTTCATTTTTATAGTTGTAAAAGGGTGGTATTTTTTTTTAGTGATTTTTAGTTAGTGATTCTTTTTTTTTTAGTTGCCCCTAGTTTTGCTAAATATTTTATGGAATACTGGAGGAAATGGAGAAGCATCAAGGCAGATGACGGCACGTGATGTATCTCAGGCTGAGAGACACACATGGACAAGTCAAATCATTTAAAATCTAACTTTACAGATTTAAAATAACTTTAAATCTGTTCATTCCATAATCAAATGTTACTAACCTGAAATTGTAATTTACATAATAGAACACAGAACACGGGTTTGACCAGGTCCAAGAAACCTGGTTAAGCTTTAAAATGTTTAATCCCCAACTCTAAATATTTTTCAGAACTTAACCCTATGTAAATAATATGAAGAAGGAGTTGAGATTACTTAGTAAGTCCCTGTTGATGCTAATTATGACATGCAAAGTAATTATATCTTCTTTTTGTATTGTGCATTTTTGGATCATTTTAGAGTTTTGTTTATTTATTCATTGTTTATCTTTGTGTTTGTCTCCAGGCTCCACCAAGCATGTTGTTGTGTTGTGACAACAATATGTTTGTGTTTTGCTTGTTGTTAGGGTCACAGGAGGAAAACTGGAAAAAAAGCTTATTGTTCTTTAGGTTTCCATGGCATTTGGCAAAACAGTTGAAAGGTCCATTATTGGCATGCAAAGCATTGTGGGATATGGTCTGCTGGAGAATGCGTCAACATTGCCACCATCTTGAGAGTGGCATTGAGAGTGAGCGTGATGCATCACCCCTGTGCTGCTTGTGGCTGTTTTCAAACTAAATGTGTGGCCTACTGCATATTTACATTTTTAGCCATGAAATGTTACTATATTGAATTAAACAACTGCTAAGTCTTTTTCTCTCATGGTGTATGAAATAAATAATCGGTATAAATACGATTCATCAAAATCAGTTACATTGTCCGTGTGTTTTATACTGATAATTGGTGGATTTGCTTATACCGTGATGGCAGACGCGCTGCACATTTATGGCATCCTATACGAGCTTCAATCATTACAACTTCATTATTAAAATTATGTTGGTCAGCTCCGCAGTGTGAAAAAGATGTACAGTGGCATATGGCATTTGTCTGCAACTATTTTCATGAGGTTGAATTTTTTGACAACTATGTGACTAGTCATTATACCCCTATTTTTAGCATATAAAAAAAAAGTCTTCTTGTGATCCCCACTGTTTGTTTCTCATAGGTACTTGACGCCCCCTCCACCATTTGCCATTACCTTGACGACAACAGCTGTTCCGCCCTCATCATCCTGGGCTTTGTGATGATGTCGCCGCTTGTGGTCGTAGCAGCCGCAGTCTTCTGCGGGCTGCTCCGCAGGTTTCGACTCCTGCTTCTCATTCAGCCAATCACTCGTGCCTGGTACCGAGGTCAGCTGCTGGAGTGGGCGGGCAGCATCCACGCCTGGGTGTGAGATGGAGCAACGGTCACTGAGGGTCAAACAGTCAGAACAGATCAAGAAGTTAGATCAGTGCGATATAAACAAGCAAGAAATAATGAGGAAAACCTTAAAATACACTTTTTAATACAAAGTCCTTTAATTAATACTTTGGAAGCGTGGTAGGTCCAGCTGGAAACCGAAGTTTGTTTGTCGCATCCACAGAGAAAATTAATGATTTGACATCAAGAAACACAGTTGTTGATCCACTGCTGCCACTGTCAGTAAGTTCAGATATGTTATTTGGTGACTTTTGTGTTTGAAATCCTTCGTTTGGAATAATCTACAGTAAGTGGCACAAACTTACCAAATAAGGCAGCAGCAGACCACCTGCTCCTGTCTCCTCACAAGTTAAAAAGACAGACTTTCTCTATGGACACTGGTGCCGCAGAGTGAACAGTTTACAAACTCCAACTTCCAGCTGGAAAAGACTGAGTAGTAGCAAGATAAAATGGAAAACATGTTCCTAAGACATCATAGACTTGGTGATGGCAGTACCACAAACCTTAACTATCCCTTTTAGGAATGCAATTTCATTTTAAGAAAAACATGAATTGCATGGTGAGAGTCAAGCAGCAGTCCAGTTAAATTAGCATAGCCTTAAAAATAATACTACCACTATTTTATTATCATATTATATCTCCATTTAACAATGACCCAATGCAGACTTATGACTATTTCTCAGTCAAGCCTATTTCTTTAAGCTCAAGTGTGTGTTGCAGAAGTGGATTACAAACAGAAAGATGGCTCCTTTAATTTACCCACCTCCTGCACGTTTCTGGTCACATTGTGATTCTTTACACAAAACAATAGTAGATTGCAGTTGGTTTATTGTAGCAGTTCCCACCTTAGTCTTTTTTTTTTTTTTTTTTTTTTGGCTTTTAATTGGAATCTGTCCAATGTAGCAGTTCCCCCCTTAGTCTTTTTTTTTTTTTTTTTTTTTTTGGCTTTTAATTGGAATCTGTCCAATCTTCTGTGATTCATAGTGCTGTCTTTAGTTTAACCTGACATTCCAAAAAAAATTCTAGGAAACTCAACAAATTGTGCACTTGTTTCATACCTGGGCAGAGAAATTAACCTCTTAATTTATTTGACTTCAATTTTGTGCATAAAACTGATATTTCTGTGGGTTTGTATTGCCCAGTTACTAACTATGTTAGCAGTTACATGTGAAATACTCACTGTAATGTGTTGCTGTGAAGTTGTTTGTAGTTGGTCTGGCAAAGAGTGAAAATGTAATTACAAGCATCCTGTTTGGTGATCTGTTTGGTGGCTTTTTAGTGCGCCTAAACATGTGAAGAATGTAAAATGTTGCACACAGGGACTTTGATATTGTCTGTGAGGTAAATGATGCTTGAACTGGAAAAAAGTGATCTGATATAGAGTCAAAGCAGACATGTCTTGTGCGTGTGTGTGTGTTCATTTAAGTGGATCCTTTTGATCATGTTGTAAAGAACATTCTCTTCATTATAAATAAAGACAACAACAGATATACTGAGAGTATGACAAGGGAGCCAGGTGTTTAGGACTGTAGGCATTTGAATCATCAAACCTGGAACTTATTCTGCCGCTTCTTTACTCTGCAGTCATTTAAATTCATCAGCCACACAGGACTGCACATACGCTATCACTGTGTCCCCACTCTGTAATTAAGTGTTCACATTTGAGGTTTCAGCTCTCAAAAGAAAGCCTTGAATACTTCAGCAGAGGCAGTCATTAAATGTTCTGTGCCACTGTTTATTTATTTTATTTATTTGTGTCTTAGCTGTCCATGTCCCTGTCCCAGTTTTTATTTCCCAATGTACTGGGAAAAAAGTGTAGTGGATATACTGTATATATTTTTAATTATTTATGTATGCAAATACATACAGTAAATATGAAGGCTTAAATTATGTATTTAATAGCTAATTAAGGTTTAATTTTTGTGCTCAGTTTTTTATTTTTTAATTTCAGTGTTGTCATAAAACACAGTGCCATTTTCAGACCTTCCATCAATAAAAAGAGGTGGTTTTCCCCTTGCGTTTCTCGTTTGTGTTGTGATCTGTTAATGAAGCTTTAAAAGGTACCATTTGGCTCTGCCTCCAAAAGCAGACAGACACAACAAACATAATGACCTCCATTATAAAACCAAACACTGTACTCAGAACATATACTTGTCCTGGATCTGATCATTTTCACCCTCAGTTTACCTTTTCTCACATTGATGCAGTCCATTAAACCTTCTCCACATTGTTTATATCGACAGATACAAGACCTCTCCTGTCCAGAGAGCGTGCAGTGTTGATATGTCTGCTCACAGCACCGGCCCACTGCAGTGTTCTGTTCACCAGGCTCTTCATCTGCTTCACAAATGCAGGCAATGAATGCTGCCTGCAAACAAAAACAAAAGGTTAGGCACTGAACAAAAGAACTTGTGCATAATAATAGTTTTAACCAGATGAAATGAATGTAGGTACTGTAGCTTGATATTTAGTAATATGTTGGACTGCTGCATTAAGTCTTCTCCAGTACACCCCAAAGATTCTCACTCTGCCGTGGCCAATCCATGCATGAAAATAACAGGCTTGTATGCTCAGCACTGAGCTAAATATTTTTTAATTTTTATTAATTATTCCACACTTTTTTTGGACCAGGCAGCGTATCTACAGTACGATACCTGCATCATATAAAGCAGTTGTGAAAAACACAGTATATACTGTACTGTACAGAGCTATTCTCTTCATTGTTTTGGTTACTAGATAACACAGTTCCTTTGTGTCTTAATTTGAAACGTCGTGTTTCTCTAAAATAACATCTCAGGAGCAAACTGAATTAACAAAGAGAGAGCAAGGCTTACATGGGGCCAATAAAAGGGCGGATGTTGTTGTTTTTCTAATGCCATTACAGTGTGCAATCAGTTTTAACATAATGATGATGTTGTCTATTTCAACTTTAAAAAGAAAAACAATTGTAGAAGGAACAAAGTACATTCTGTAGCTATCTGTGCTGCATTTAGAGAAAACTAAACTTCTAAAATTATGGCTTGTTTAGGACTAAAAAGCCCAACTAGTCAGCCTAACTCATGATTATTATCTATTAAGTGGAATATTTTTTACTTCAACAAACTCCTGTTGTGAAATTGTGATCGGATAACCTTTATTTTAAGAAAACATAATACATTAAAATGCGCCTGTTTCAAAAACGAACAGTACTTATGGGTCGTAATTCCTGCATAAGACCCACACTTACGTTTCGCTGGAGGACAATCTACTGATGGATTAAAAACAGCTAATTCATAACTAGATTTCCTTATATGCATTTATTCTAACTTAAAATATGAGATAGACTACATGTTAGCATGCAACAATCAGGCTCACAATCTCACAGATTTAATGTTTATTATAAAGAAATTAGTTAGCTTTGGAGGTGTATGAGTAAATTTTAAATTATAGACAGAGCCGGGGAAGCACTTCCCCCTAAACTAATCAACTGTGCTTCCTCTTGCCTCCTAAAGCACAGATGCGATTTTGTTATTTAACTTTTAAACTACAGTATGTGTACTATGATTACTCTACATTCCGCAAGAATGGAGCTGTTCGATTAAAGCTGGTCAGGACGTCGGAGCCAATAAACACCATCACCATCTTACTGATCGAATATTTCTGTCTATCTGTCTGTGCAAAACACAAACTGCACACCACCAGTTAATTGATCTGCAGGATTACAACAACCAAAAACATGTGATCTGGCCAAACACTAAAGCTAAACATGACCTTCAGCAACATGCAGCAGGACTGGCTGATGATGACGATGATGATGATGATCATTGGTGCCAGCAGTAGTGATGTGAGCGGCTGCTGCTGCTGCAGTTGTGGATACTTCACTTAATTTATTTTCCAAACCTGCTTCTCTGTATCCTGGGGTCCTGTAATTTTCTCCTCAATTATACTTCCAACTTAACTAGCATTGCTTCTATTAAAGGAAAGTGAAGATAAAACATGCTGTTTTACTTTGGCTACACAGCGGATGGTTATAAAATACTGTAGCTGCAGAACCGACACTGTTCATTTAATCTGTCTCTTTGTGCTGTGTGGATTTAATGTGTGTTAATCCGCGATGCTGCATAGCTTACAGAATGTTTCGCTGCAGTGTGTTTGTTTTTTTGTGCTCACACTGTGTGTGCAGTATAATATGGAAATGTATGTGTTACCCAGCGAGCGTCTCTGTTAATGGGCCTGAGTGGCCAAGAAAATAACTACTGTGTCAGTACACAGATGTTCACTGGCACAAGTGAGCGAGCAGATTCTGATTCCTCATTTTCTCTGCACATCCTGTTGTGGCCAATGGCTGCTGATGCCACGCAGGAATACAGGTGGATAATTACCAGCAGGCAGTGAGGCATGATGCCCATACTCAGACTGTGAGGAGAGACAACATTTCCAGGATGGGGGGGGGGGGTGGAGAGAGGAAGCCGGGGGGGGGGGGGGGGGGGGGAGTGGAGAGAGGAAGCCTTTAATTAGCTTAATGAACCTTGTGTCACATAGGGTTGAATTATACACACTCATCCAATTAGCTGCTGCCAAAGGTGGGAGGTATGGAAATCCTCCTGGGTATGAATGTTGGTGGCATCACGAGCATCAGAGCCAAACTGACTAACCAGCTGCCAACACCAAGGGGTGGAGAGAGGAAGCCTTTAATTGGCTTAATGAACCTTGTGTCACATAGGGTTGAATTATACACACTCATCCAATTAGCTGCTGCCAAAGGTGGGAGGTATGGAAATCCTCCTGGGTATGAATGTTGGTGGCATCACGAGCATCAGAGCCAAACTGACTAACCAGCTGCCAACACCAACCAGATCACACCAACACATCAACCGAATAGTACACATCAAGAATTATTAACATGATTAGAATTGTTGGACAATAACTTGCCCTTAATTTGAGCGAGGAAAGACTGCAGAGATGGTCATCATTTCACACAGGTGCTGAGGATCATTAAGGGTGGAATCAGCTATCTTGTGGCACAATATTATGACTTTTCTTTATCTGTTTGTTCTTGTTTTTTAAAGTTAAGAATGCCAAACTGGCAAACCACAGGAAAACAGACAATAAAAGAAATGAAGCTCTTTCACTTTCCCGAGGAATTGGAGTAAGTACCACTACCTAACCCTTCTGTTAGCCAGTTGCTTGAATCACTTATTCCGTCAAACGAAGCAGAAAGATGAAAATAAACATGAGCTTATCAACCTGACAGCTTGTGTCTTCTCTCAGTCCCGTTTCTGCCTTAAGCTCTTTCAATAACATGGAAAGCCAGTGGTTATCGATCAGGTCATAGTCATCTTCAGGAGTTTGCTGTTGAGTCGAGATTCATTATGTGAAACAATGCAGGTTTGCCTGCAGCAGCCGTGCGAGGCAGCATTGGTGCGAGGCAGAATTGGTGTGAGGGAGGAGTGTTATTTCAATGGACCACCTTGGTGAGAGAGTGGCTGTGATTGGAGCATGAGTAATAGATTGCACACAGCTGATTACAGCTGAGGCCTACCATGTACTGAGTGAACTAATCCTAGGTATCATGAAGTTGTCTTCTACAGCTTTAAAACCATTTTCCAAATGGGGAAGTCTATTTTTGCCTTCTCACCTAAATTAAGGGAACGTCATCATTTTAACAGTATAATATAAACAAATACACATGTACCTTATGCATACTGTACATCTCTTGTCATGCCATCACCTGTAGAACCTGGAGGATGTTTCATTTCCTTTCGAGAGCCTTGCGTGAAACGGAACCCGTGTCATTTTTAGTAGTTTTCATCCTGTTGGTTATAATGAAAGCACCATATCATCCCTTATTAGGTTACAGAGGTAATCATTGCTAATCATGTTCGGTGCTAAGAATCGGTGTATTCTGAATCACAAATTGCACTCACAATCACAGGCAATCATAAGTGCACAATCAGAGCGCCCGCTGGCGTAACATCCCTCGTCTTCCTGTCTGGAGCTCTGTGGTACACGTGAAGCTCAGACAGCGGCTGCAGAAAACACGGTCGTGTTTTTGTCGAAAAAGTGTGATGCTTTAACATTCGAAGGCAGCATCATAGAATGACATGATCGGAAGCAATAAAACATCGATGCGATTACCTGCTTGCCCCCCACCCCCCCACCACCTTGTCTCCCTCTCGTATGGAAAGGAGCCTGTCCTGTGAGCCATTTACATCACAGTTCATCTTCCACTCTTGTTCTCATTCCCATCCTCCCCTTCCTCAGCTACCTGTCTTTCTCACCCACTCGCTCTCTCTTACACACACACTCTCTCGGAAAATGACTGTTCCTCTTCCATCTCCTCCACAATTTACCATTTAAATTCCCTCTGTCTCTGCACCTCCTTGTCTTTCACATACTTCCTTTTCTATATGATTTTAATTTTTATTCCCTACATTGTTGGCCCACATGCACGTGTTTCCTAAGGCCCAACATGTCCACTGCTGTGGTGTAAATATTTAAATGATTTTGAACCCTTACAGTAAACCTCCATGGAGTGTATCTCCCCCTGACACAGCAGGGAGGCTGTAGATGCCACTTTTGGTAGAGTGGGTGCCCATATCAGAGGTAACCACTCTAAACCACCAGACCATCCGGCTGACAGTGAACCCTTATAGTGAACTTAAACTAAAAAGGGAAGTGTAACTCTAATAAGTATGTAGGACTCATCCTAACTCATCCATGTATTTACATGTACTGGTGGCAGTTCTGCTGACAGCACATTGTTTGTACGTCAACTGAACCCTGACCTTAATTGGAATAAAAACGTTTTATTCCAACAGGCATGAATTGAGATCTTGATTTATTCTACATTTCAATGATTTTATCTTTTAATTTTTTTATAACTATTATATTATTGTCAGGTATTTCATATATCCACAAAAAGATGCTAGCTAAATAACCTTAACTAACTTCCTCTTCCTTTTAAATGCTGCATGTTTTGGGGTTTTTTTTCCATTGTGTGTTTTTTGGCTTTCATCATAAAAATATTGTTCTGCCCCGTCAGATTGTTCCAAATTAACCTGTAAGTGCCATACTCTGTGTGCCTGTGTCACCTGGGAGGAAAAAGATTATGGCTCCCACTGTTACACATTATCTGTCCCAGCTTTTCTCTCATTACACTCCTTTCATTTCATGGCTTACGTCTTAAGTCTTTTTTAGCCGTTAACGAATCCTGCCATCCTCCCGCTTCTTCCCTATTTTTCAGAAAATTAAAATCTGTTCCTTATCACCTCGCTCTTGTTCTCATTACAGCTTATACCTCATCTCCTGTGGCTGCGGGATGAAAGAGGAATCAGCATGAACACTAATTCCCTCCACTGCAAGAGACCTGTCACAATCAGGAGGAAGCTTCACTGCAGCTCACAGGGTCAGACCATAACACAGATATCACAGAGACAGATGATCAGAAACCATGTGGATAATCACTGAGTCACAGATATGAACAACTCCTCTGTGCAATGCTGTATGTTTCACCTTTGCTGAAATAATCAAGCATCGACTAATGGTGATTAGATTAATCAAATTTCTAATAAGTTACAACGTGCAGAATGTGATGTGTAATGTGTGCTTTCACACAGGCAGTTAATGAAGGGCAATAAGATGATGTTTATAGTGCTTGTCATATTTTTAGTTTCTGAAATCTGAAATATTTGCTTTTGGTCTGAACAATGCATGTGTTTTGTACTGGAAGAGATGGTGAGACATGGAATGGAAATCACGTTTTCTGAGAGGGAGGAGATCCAGTTAGAGCCAATCAATCTCCATGAACCTGCAGTGATGAGGAGAGGCTCCAGGAGACTTGTCACACTGTCAGAGAAGAACCCAAAAGACCAATAGAAATGGGGTTCATTTGAGAAATGTCTGTTTAAAGTGGGATTAGCAGTAAATCAGTCCAACAATCAAACAAATCCAAAAAAAAAAAAAAAAAGTGGCAAGCAGGTACCCAGGGACAAAAACAGGATAACTAAACAGATGAATGTTGTAGAGCTTTACTTACTACACATGGCAATCTGGAAAGAGTAAGGCAAATGTGGGCCAATATATACACGCTGGCCACTTTATTAGGTACACCTAAATAAAGTGACAAAAATGGCACCTAGTGTGCTCTTCTGCTGCTGTGACCCATCTTCTTCTTCAAGGTTTGATGTGTTGTGTATTCAATAATGCACACTCTGCATACCTTTCCTTTCTATCATCTCAAACCAGTTTGGTCATTCTCCTATGGGGCTTTTTTGTCTCAAGAACTGCCGCTCACTGGATATATTTTCAAAATACAGTAGATTGTGGGAATGTCTCAGTGGAACCAGCCATGAGATGCTGTTATTCAACTAACATACCTGCAGTATTTAACCTTAAAATGGAAATTTGAATATTAGTCTGTTTTAGGAGCCTGTTTATTTAAAACTATTTTATTTTTGTCTAAATATAATAAGTGATGCACTCACTGGTTCCCTTGAAACAGCTGCAAAATCTGCATGGATTCTGACATGACTCACTCTCATTCATGTGGCATGGCCACATATTAGCTAAATAACAGATTAGATTTAGGACCATATCCTGAAGTGACACAAATCTGATCTGAAAACTGAAACCGTCATATGTCTGTGCTCACACGGCCGTGAAAAACCATCACATCTGTGTGATATCAGAACATAACCACAGTGTGTGGGTCATTGGCAGCACAGACAACTGAAGATTACAACTCAGCTCGTCTCTCATCCATGTGACAACAGCAGGATTAGATCATTGTTTAGAAATAGATGCAGTGCGGTTATTTCATTAACGAGTTTATTATTGTACATCTCAAGTAACACACAGGTGAGATACCTGCAGGATTTAACCTTGAAATGAAAAGAATTGTGTTGTTCTTCACTACTCCACCTGGCCTGATTTATGTTAAATTATTTTAATTTTATAATAATAAAGAATGCACTCCCTTGTCCGCAGTGACTTCCATGTTGAGTAAGACAGTTTTCTCTTCAGATGCCCAGGACATGCCATGATTGACAGTAAATGATAATCTTGAGGCTCAGGCTTCGCACTGATACATACCTGCACATTTATAGATGTGGAGAGCTGCCGCTATTAGATTAGGTCCCTCATGGGATCCTCTCCTTTTCCTATCTGAGCCTCTAAAACCAGTACAAAGGAAGACTAATGGCAGATGATGCATTAAAATGCAGGCTCAACTAAGGTCAAATTAATTGTTAATAAGGATTCCGATTTCCGATTGTGGAAAAAGAATGCAATCAGTTTAGAGAAAAATCAGAATGTATTAGCTGCTAATTGTATTATTAAAGACAATTGTTCAGCTGAATTATAGACTTTATATGACACCATTAGGCTTTAGGTTAAAGGAAAGTAATTGGACTTGATGTGGTATGCTGTTTTGAATCAAACATTTACATTGCAGAAAACAAATATATTTCCACAGACATAATTTTTACTTGAATGAAGAGATGAGCGATTGCTCCATACATGGTCAGCTGAACTGCACATCCACAGCTTGTTCTTGCCTGGGACTCTGTGTTGTCTTTGTGGTTGCAGTGTTTCTCTCTTTTTTTCCCTCAATGCTGGTGTTTGGTCTGTTGGCTTTATGATGATTTTTATTGTCTTTCTTTATTTCACTTTCTTTTTCCTGACTCAGTTCATTCTGTCTCTGTTTCTGTTACTATATACTGTACATTTACCACTTACAGGCCCGGCATATGCGCTACAGCATTTTGAATCGTTTTGGGGAAATGCGTGCGGAGTGAAACGATGCCATGCTTACAGGAAACATTTTCAAAACAGTAAAGACTAAAATTGTTTACATTTCAAACTTATACTTTCTGACTTAGAGTGACCTGATATCATCCAAACACCAAAAGTTAAGTAAATCATGCTTTTATCGAATTAGCTACTGTATGTTTAGATTATCAGCTGCATTAAAGCTAGTTTATTACATATCACATGTAATGGTTCACATTCATGAACATGCCTGCCCTCTGTCGGCACACCTGCACAAAAACACCGAGCATGCATCGGTCAACAAGAGCATTCTATACTGAAGCAGGAGATCAGTAAGATTGCATGTAGCTTTACTGATCTCTATTGAGGAAAATTAGAAATTGAAGCAATTGGCTCACAGATTAAGACACTGCTAAATTTAAAAAATGAACACATGATAACAATCTGACATGACAATCTGAGCTGTAGATCACAACTCAGATTGTCACTCATCGATGTGACAAAAGAAGGATGGTTAAGGTTTTGGTTTAGAATATTGTTAATAGACACAGTGCAGCCAATTTACCATAAATCCAGTGAATCATTAACGTGCAAGAACAAGCTCTAAACCACAATCTTGTCTGATAATAACTCTCATAGGCATGCACAAAAAATAATCACGGCCAACACACAAACACCCAACCAAAAACTCACAACTCTCTCCTGTGTGTTTACACCCCTCAGGCTGAACCACATTTTTATGGTGCCCATCAGGAGTTCTGCAGTGCATCTGTCAGTGTGTGTGTTTTCTTTTCTGGCATAAACTCTGACCGTGTCAGGACCAGTAGTCCCTAATGGAGACCAAAACCTGGTCCATATAAGGCAGAAACTAATGTTTGAGGAAGATATTTGGAAGAAGTTTAGGGCTAAGATTTGAATTGTGGTTAGGGTTAGGGATATCAGTTTGTTTGGACTGTCCAAATTAATAGAAGTCAGTACAGTGTCCTAAGAAGAACTGCTGTGCAAACCAGTGTGTGTGTGTGTCTGCAGTGGGATGAGCTTGGAAAATATGCACACATTAATACATGTGCTGAAAAAGCATCAAGACTGTTTAACATCACTTACACATATGACTTAATTAATATTCATAAATAGTTCACAAATTGAACAGGATTGCAAATTGATACAATCCAGGATCCACTTAAGGATATTTTTTTCTCAGGCTCCGTGTCGCTGTGTCCACCATAAAATCAAATGTCAACATCACAAGGAATTTGAGTAGAAAAACAAAGCACACTTCAAACAAAATCCAGACATAAAGTTGCACAAGTCATTTCTCGTCCAGTTTCCAGTTTCCAACCCGTGCCACAAAATCTGTTCTTGGTTGCCTGGTTTCATAAGTCTCAAGTGTGAGGGATCCTTCTGCTGCGCATACATTCTCAGCAGCAATGGCATATCAATGACACATTTTCATATTAATGGAATACCTGCCACCCTCACCACACACTGATACATTACTAGCCTTAGAGAAATATCCTGCAATGTGGAGCAGCAGGCAAAAAGAGAGCAGCCACAAATAAAGTGGCTGTGCTGAGAGCGGAGTCAGACTCCTCCATTTGCCCTCGGGGGCAAATGAAAGAGGATGACTGATGGAGAGGAAGCAGCTGATGGATGCCAGAGGACGCGAGATGAAGGGGAACTTTGGGAATGAAGTAAGAGGCCTGAAAGGTCACATGAGAGGAGGTAATTGAAACTGTGATATTAACCAATTACAAAAGGAAGTTACACTGGTAATAGCAACAGATCAAACATGCAGCCACTTGTTACCTGAATGACAGTAAGCCTTTTGATTAAAATAAAAGTCAAAAGTAAGTCTTAGCACATGCAAATACTCACACCAGATTTTAAGTTCTTATTTATAGCATTTGGAGGCTCAGCAGGCTCAACAAAATCACCTCTAAATGTGTCTGTCACTGTGATAACGTGGTCAGACGTTTAACTGAAAACCATTGCTAATCCAAACTAATTTATATTTGACCAAAGCAGATGCTTATACAGTCATTAAAAGCACATGTTGGCTTTTTTGGAGCTTCAATCACTGTTGTGTGATCAGTGACTGAAGGACTAAACTTTTTTCATGCTTGCTCTTATTTATTTAGCTCCTTCAGAGGCTCATTAATACATGGCCACACACCATTAACACAGGGGCTACAAAATCTGCAGGGGAGATTAGACATCACTGACTGGAAATATGTCGAAAGTACAACAGAAGACAGAACTGCTGAGCATCTTTCATCCTCGCTCAGCCCTCTATCTGTCTCTTTATTAATTCATAGCGTCACTTGACTTCTTTCTTTTTATTGTTCTCTTTCTCTCTCTCTCTGTGTGTGTGTGTGTGTGTGTGCACATGTGTTTTAATGAGGTAGATGTATGAGAATTGCTCTGATGCTGCAGGACATAATAAGACTGTGCAACGCACATGAGCAACAAAGGGCTCCAGGACCAGATCTAACCCAAGAGCAGCTTTATTTGGTCCACAAAGTCCGTAAAGGAGACAAAATGACCCCCAGAAATCAATAAAAAGCAGCATCTGACTCATGAGCTGCCATACGCAAGTGGCAGCTTGACCACATACTTATTACACAGGAAGCTGACTCTCTCCTCTGCGGTTGTGTGCGTACTTTCATAAAGTTCAGCATGGATTTCTGATGCGAAATGTAGACGACGAAGAGAAGTGTTACCATGGAAACGTGCCTGCCATTATGTGAGCAGGTTTCCTGGTACCTACACTTGGACAGCTCACTGCTCAAAGAATACAGTGATACAAAAGTGAGGGCGATTGCAGGCCTTTGTATAAGTGTGAGCAGAACTGGAGGAACATGTATAGTATATGCATACAGTACGTGTTAAAGAAACACAAAAGTAGGAGTTGCTCTCAGGGCCCCCCTGCAGATGATAAACGGTAAACAGTAAATATATGTTTCGATAACATGTGCGTTTGGTGACAACTGGTTTGTTTTGTAGTTTCTTTTGTGGCCTGAACTCAAACCAGAAGTTCCATAGTGCTAATGGAGGCAATGCTCAGCCTCTTGGCAGGGGTGACATTCATGCTATTTGAAGATTGGAATCCTACATTGTGTCATGCGAAATGTTTGTTTGACAGACGGGGGTGTGCAGGAGCAGAGAGACTATCAAGGAAACATATCTTTCCCATAATAACAGCCTCCTCACATACTCTCCTGGTGCTGCTACACTAATTCACAGCTTTATTCATGCGGCTTTGATGATGTGACACCATCTACTTACATGTGACTGTCATGGTGTGAATGATAAACATGGATTTACATACCTGCACGTTCTCAGTCAATCTGCTGCTCAGTCTCTATCTAACATCTTTTCCTAACTTTTAATTTACTGATTTAAATTCTGGTGGCGCAGATGTTGGAAAATGATTTGTTCAAACCTCCTAACATTTAAAACTATACTCCAGGATACAACATAAATGGGTCTATCAGCAACTAATTGTGTTAGTAAAGTGAGACGGCTGTAGTTGACTGAATGACTGAAAGCTTCTCAGTTACTGGGTGATTTTTTATAATTTTACAGCTAAAAACTCTTCATCAGAAAAAGTAACCACTCAGAAGAATATTTTGTGTCTAACAAATGTCAAGGAGCAAGGAGTGGCAGCTGACATTATCAAAAGAGGTAAATATTCATATTTCCAGGGTAAGTCATGTCTTTTCTTACATTACACTTATTTCATGTATTACACTTTTGTTTAGTTTTTTTTTTTTTTGCCTCACTGAGACTACACAAACCTGTAAATGAATCATTTATGAAACAGAAGGTGCTGTAACTGTTTAAAATCTGAATCGTAAATTTAAATATTCAAAAACTTGCTTCCCAGTTAGTTTCACCTCTCCCTCTCTGTTTCTGGATGCCTATACACACTTTCCATTTGAGCAAACGTGATTTAAAACTGTTAATTATACATCAGATGGCATCAAATACATGAACAGGTCTGCTCCAGGGCAATTATTTATGGGGAAAAAACAGATAAATTCCTCCAAACTACTGTATCTCTTAAACAATTTCTTAAACTGGTGTTAAACTAGTGGCCTGTGGGCCACATCTGGCCCTCCACTTTATCATATCATGTTAAAAACACGACCTCCTCTTCCTTTATACACAGCATGAATATAGACATAAATATTGAATGTCTTATTAGTACTATTAAATATATGTTGCTAGTAAATATAGTATACTAACTATATTTACTAGCAACATTTATTTTAATAGTACTAATAAGACATTGACTTTGCATACATATATATAAAAGCCTGCGTGTTGTTTCAATTACAGTCGCCACTGTTATTATTGACCTAATTTTAAATTTATTTCCTTGTTTTCATTATTAAAAGATTTATTTTGCATCATAAATATGTTTTCATTGTGAAGTGCACATCCTTCCAAATCAAAACAAACACTTTGGCTTTGCGATTCTGTGAACCATCATCGTGATTATCTATATTGTGATATCAGGAAGGAATGTTGTGTTATAATTTTAAGCCCACAGTGTTCACCCGCTGCCGAACAGTTGTTTTCCCTCACTTTATTGTCTTCCAGACCGACCCCCCATTGAGCAGACTAGATGCTCATTGGCCCCCCAGGTCATTTGCGTTTGACGCTCTCGCCTTAAACCAAACCAACACAGCTGAGTCTGTGTGGCTGTATGTGATCTTTTAAACAACTGATGACGTTCACTCACAGAAGCTGTTTGGAGCCCTCCTGTAGAGAAGGCTCCTGCTTTTAAAAGAGCTGCTGTTAAATGTTTCCAGATAATCACTTGTTGCTTTGCCAGCCTCTACATTTGCTGCAAATGTCACCGAAATCTGTGAATAAGTATTTTTAGATTTCCTGTCCAACAGACAAAGAAAACATACTAAGGCCCACAAGGCTGACATTAGATGAATAGATTGATTGCTCCTAGAGGTCATCACATTTCAACTTCGTATATCTTTCCCATCAATTCTTCATCAGAAAATCACGTATACCAAATCTCTGTTGCCTGACACAAATCAATGAGGAAATGTGTTGTATATACAGTTGGCAGTTTAGAATGAGCCGTGGCTTTTTATCATTTTCACTGAGTATAATGTCTGTGATGTTTGGCATTAAAACCAGGTGAAGAGTCAGTAAATCATTCAGACCACAAAGTTTTGCTCCATAAAATAATTATGTCTCATCAATTTGACACAAACTTTCAACAAAACAGTGTCAGCCTAACATAACAAATAAAAATCTTTATTTATTCACATTAACTTTGCCAAGGAGGTTGTGTTTTACACATGCATGTCTCCCTTTGAGCAGCAGTCTTAAAGCTAAACAACCAATTTTGATTTGATCAAAATTAATACACAGTTTATCCAGAGATACAATATATATTATAGTGTACTCTGAACAATAACCGTGCTTAATTTTCAGATCCAACTTTAAATTTTTTGAATTTTAGATATTGTTTTTATGTCATAATATTGATGTTGTTTTTCAGTTGTTCAATATGCTGAATAAAAGGGAGGCGAAGTTATTCAGTTAATTGATTTTTATACTGTACAATCCCTGTTGCTGCGGCTGTAAACGTGTTATTAAATTTAACGTGACGAGACAGAAAATGAATAACCTATGATGATGTTTAACTCTATGCATCATACCAGCATCATATTGTTGTTGTGTCTTTCAGCAAAGGTGACGTAGGATGCGCACAACATTTTGTTCTAACTTCACACAGTTTGTCGACTCAGCGGCATCTACTCTCCACTTTGGTTTTCTCCAAACACATTTATGCTCTGGGTCTTGCCTCAGCGGAGCGGTACTTGGTGTTGACCTCGCTGCAGTTTTCTCCTCTGTTTTCTCTCACTCTTGACTCTGTTACTGGAAGTTTATTCTCCCTCTTGGTCTCCCTCGGGCTACTTCCTGTTTCCTTTCCCAAAAGTTCTGCATTTTTCCCTTTTAATGATTGTTGTGATACTTTTATCTGATTATAAACATGACTGGTAGACATTATAGTCAATTACAGGACTTCAGCTGCTCTTTTAGCCAAATGGTGTTAGAATCAGGAACCTGCCGTCATTTCATGCCAGTCAACCACTTCCCCCTCCAGATGAATGGATGAATGGGATTGGAGAATGCTTTCAGAAAGTGCCCTCACAGTAATTCACTGGCAAAATGCCAGCAGCTTTTTGATGCAGCCTAAACTGCATTTGTGAAGTGCTCTTCTGTGTTTTATGAGGCAGCTGAGGGTTGGATTATTACTCTCCAGAATGACACTGAAGAGCTGTTTTTAATCCAGCAGTCTCATCTTCCAACAAAGCTCTGAAACCCGATGGTTTAATTTTACTCTGTGCCAACTTCCTGACGTGTTCTCACACACAAAACACACATAGTCTGCTCTCAGAGGAGCGAAGTCACTTTGGGTATTTCGAAAAGAGCAAATTGTCTTCAGTTTGTTTGCTGTGGAGCTTTGTCCCCGTTCATCGTGACTGCAGTCGAAAGTATTTTGAAATTAGATCTTCATTCTTACCTTCTCCCATTTTTATTGTTTCTGTTCCTCTCCAATTCCTCGTCAACCGTCTGTAATTATTACATCATCTCTTTTTTTTTAGATAAGGCTAACAGAATGAAGTCAGTTGGGCTGTCTGAGATACTTCAGTCAAATTTGTTTGGGACTGAAACGTCCTGATGAGTTGTCATGAAGTTATTATCGAACATTTAGGGTTACCCACCCGGCTTTGTCTCTAACATCAACCACATGTTAATTTATGGCTTTTCTCTGCACATTATAATTTATTATGAAATTTGTGTAACGTGTGATGGCTAGAATTTTCATATTAGTGGCAAATTTAGGAATTAACTATTTGAACTACGTAAGAATTAACTCTATGAATTTTGTTAACTTTTGATCTGTATACAAAGATGGTTCCTCCTGGTAGAGCTCACAATCAAATAACAGTCTTCATCAGCTTAAATAAAGTCTGAATGAGTGGAGATTCTCAAGCTGCATCACAAAAGTGGGATAGCGTGTCACCTCCTACCTGTTTGGATTCTGTGTTAGGGATAGCGGCACCTTCTCCTCCAAATATGCGTTGGCAAAATTGGTTCTGTCGTGGCTTGGATTTGGAACACAAATCAGCTAAAAGAAATTCATGGTCATTCAACTCAAAAGCTGAACCTGCCTCAACTTATGCCACAACATAACACCAAGGCTGTGTTGGGAAACGCAAACATGAAGAGACAGTTGCCTTTGACTAACTCTACTTAGGAAATTCCACCTTCCAGCTGACATGGACAGCCTGTGTTTCTACAAGCCCAAACATGCACCTTACAGTGCATAAATACAATGATGGGAATGTTCCTTTTTTACTAAACTGCCCTTGGTGTCAGTACATTCTAATCAATATTAGCAGAGAGGTTGCTTTTATTGTAGCGCAAATGTTTCCTCCACTTGCTTTTTTAAAAGCATGCTATCAATGAATACATTGAGAGTTACTGCTAAAAAAGGGAACCTCTTAATACCTGCCCTGTGTGTTCAGTGTCATTGTATTATTGCGTGGTTGTGATACTAAGTCCTGGTAATATGTGTAGCAGTGGCAGACAGTTGACAGCACATTCATCTGGAAGTTAATCGGTATGGCTCCTCAGCAGAGGCAGCACTTATCAACATGATGTTAATAAAATGGATTTTTAATAGCTCATCCTCCCTCTTGTTGCACAATCGGGCTGTGATTGTTTTACATTTTGAAGAGTAATGTGCTGGGAGATTCGCCGAGTACGCTGTCATGCTTCATGCACAGAAGGAATTGCATTATACTGCTTAAACATGCAGCCCTCATACAGATTAATTGAGCTTGGTGTATAAGCTCGGGGGATGAGCTGGGAGTTAATGTCTCACTTATTATCACTCTGTGTGCTTTCAATGTACTAGCAGAGGCTGACTTTCTATTAGGCAAGGTTAGGCAATTGCCTTAGGCCCTGAACTACCAGGGGCCCCATGAACATCTAATAAATTAACTGCTAGGCTTATTTTTTCAGTGTTTATTATGTCTCTCTAAAAACGGATAGACTAAGATGGCATCAGAGTGCCTAATTCACAAATAACTAGTGTCTCAACACCTCTGAACTGTTCCAAACCATCCACATAGTATAAACCCAGCTCATTGTCATTACCCTTTTCATGGTCATGGTCCTGGACATTACAGGCAACAACAATAACGTTGTCAAAGAGGAAGAACAGCGAGGAGGTGCAGCTTTCACTACTGTTGAGGAGCAGGAGCAAACAGATGTCTCAGCTCTACACAGCGTAGACTCGTGGCACACACACTTGTTGCCTTTCTGTTGAATTTTGTCCTGAGAAGAGAATGAACCTCATGACAGTCACTGATGAGCCAAACAACGTTTGATATATTTCACTTTGAACCAAAAATTCCAGACCTGCTGCCATCACCAGGGGAAATAATATGTAGTAATCATCATCTTGAGACCATGAATTAACTTTAACAAATTAATTTAACAGTGGTGGCTTTATAATAAAACCTTTACTGAACATATTTTATAAACTATGAGCCAAAGTCAGATCCACTGAAAAGTTATTTAACTTCAGACATTTTTCGAGGATTCCTAGACGTCACACCCCTACAAATGACACCTTAGATTCCATTGTCAATTAAAGGTATTATGTGCTTCTATGACCCCAAGTGTGTACATTTTCTGTTTAATCATGAAGTGTCTGCTGAGAAGAAGAGTGTGGGGACACGCTCAATTTATTCATACATTGTTGTGTCAGATAATGACCTATTTCAGTATGTTATTAAGCGTCATATTGAAACCATATTAATTCTTTTTTGAAAGCCTCAATAGAAATCAAAGGTGCTTTGTATCAGAATAAAGATATGTCTTCTTTGAAACTTTTCTATAATTTTTGATAATAATTTATAATTATAATTTTCTAATATCCTTTCTCACTCCTCCAGTTCACCTATAAAGCCAAACCTCACCCTCTTTGCTCATATAGTGCATTAAATAACAGATGCTCTGTCTGTCTATTTGGTTACATGCACACACATACACACAGATGGCAGAGATGTATTGGATAATGTAAATAGCCTGCACTTGATCCAAGTTATCTTTCTGATACAGTAAGTGGCAGTTTTGGTCGTTATGATGGTTACTATAATCCTGTCTAATGGACTGGCTGAACTGTTGTCTTTTGCTACTGGTTGATCCAAATGAATGTCTTGCTTCGCTGCCATTTCCCAAAGTGAGTTCCAGTGTGAGAGGCTTTAAGGGAGACAATCGTGATTATTGAACAAGCCCAGAAAAGAAAGGTCAAGGTCCCTGATGGGCCAGAGACATACAATGACCACAAAGGACCACAAAGCGACCAAAAAAGAGCCACAAAACTAACACCGAGAAAGATGCCAAACCTCCAGTGAGAAACAGAAAATGACATGTATTTTTATTGGCTCACACACAGACTGTATGATGAAACAATGTTAGCACAGCCACACTTAAAGCTGCCCCCCACAAAAAAAATACAAAATGGCCAAAAGACATTAAACACAAAATAAAAAGATATAAAACACCAACAAAACATCCACATAAAACTGCAAAATGACTATTCACAGATGCATTTCATTATTCATTTAGTACCTGATGTCTCTGCTCAGAGACCAATTACAATCAACTATAATCACTTTCTTCTCCACTAAGGGCTTCTACAAGATCAGTAATACTACAGGAGCCCATGTGACAACAACCTGATGGCTACTTTTTATTCACACATCCAGGTGAAAGGAAATGACACGTTTTATCCTTTTATCCTTTTACATCTTTTGTGAGAGCCAATAAAAATACACGTCATTCTTTTCTTTCCAACCTTTACAGGGATTTTTACCCCTCAGTGACCCTTCCAGGGCACCGTACCCTTGGACTTGTTTAATTGATGATGATATAATGTATAAACTGTTTCAGATAGATCATCACTCTCTGATCATGAAATGATCAATATAAAGATCTGTATTCAGTGGTGCTGAATTTTACATCATTTGAAACCTGGTTTTAAACACTGGGTGACCTTTTTTTTTATCATTCAAATGTGGCAAATTTGAAGGCATTGTGTTTCCTGTCCAAATAAAATTCATTCATTCACTTTTCTTTGGTCCGCTTTCCCATCCCATTGGAGAGGCACTGTTCATAATCTATGCATGATATAATGTAGAGGCCAAACAGGTGTTACTTGACATTGGTGCTGCAACTAACCACTATTTTAATCATCAATTGATCTGATGTTTATTTTCTTGATTTATTGATTAGTAGTTTGATCCATAAAATGTCAAAATATGCTGAAAGGTTTTCCATAAAACCTTCAAATAATGATGACGATCCTGCTTTATTGATTTCCTTGTTTATATGGAGCAAATAAACCAGAAACTATTCATCCAAAGAAGCTGAAAGCTTGTTTCAAAACATTGTCGGACTGTCCCTGGTCAGTGATTTTATTTCCAGGTTCCACAGCAGCAGCAGCAGGAGGAGGAGGAGGAGGAGGAGCAGTTGCAAAGGTCATCTTACATTAGTTTTGATGAGGAAAAGTTTGCAGCATCAGATCTGAAGAGGAGGGACACGTGCTGACTGATCCTCTGACCAGCGTTATGGAGCCGGTGTCGGTTCGGAAACTTCGGATCAGCTCTGTTTGTAACCACAGTCACGGGTTCGTCTGATTCTGCCTCAAAGGATGCGGACTTTATTCCTGCACTGCGTTTTTTTGTGGGCGACGTCGAGGCGCAGCGACGCGCAGGTTTCTGTACCTGCAGCCACAGGTGAGTGGGTTCACATCAGACTGTGTAACAGAAGAGCAGATAAACCAAGCTTTAACCACGGATTAAAAGTTAAAATTAAATTAAAAATGGCACATTTTAATAAATACAGTCTTGGCTTAACCCTCAGAACAATTATTTGGTTGTGATTTTTGCTCATCGATGGGTGTCTGAGCGCAGTCAGAGATTTAATTTGTACAGACGTTCACACCTGAGTACAGGACTTCCATCTAGGGACCATCGATAAATGTCTTTCTTTTAGGGACCATCAGTAATTTTCCCTTTTCAGAAGTCTTCAACCTTTAGTGTTAAAAGAGTCGTTTTTGTCCCTTCTCCACCCAACTACGTTTAATATGGAGCTGCAAAAACAATCTGACCCATAGAATGATAACATCGTGTATAAAGTTCTGTATATAGATGTTGTTTATGCAATTTTAAGAACTACAAAAGTAAACTGTTGATATTTCATGACTGTTTTTACTTGAGAAAAAAAAAACCCAAACTTTTATGAAGTGATGAAAAAACACTGAAACATGTGGACCTACTTTTAAATAAAACACAGAACTATGTAGATCTGTTTAAGTCCCCACATTGTTTGGGTTAAACTAGTTACATAAAAAGTAACCCTCTTTGAAATAAAAAATAAATAAATAAATTAGGATTTTACTCTGTGTGCTTGACAAAGACCTTCTGGGATAATTATGTGGATCCAAAGATGGACAGGATTCTTAATTTGTACGTAACTTCATTTAGGTGCGGGGAATGTCTCATTATATTTCAAACACAAGTTTGTCCAGTTTTGGTTGGTTTTCAATATGGCATTTGACGTAGACATGGGATGTGACACATATTTTAGTGGACGAAATGTTAAACCACTTTTCTTTTTCATTCGCTAAAAAATATAGTTCACATTGAAAGAAACAATGAAAATAGAATAAAAATAAATAGTGAATTTAAAAAAAAATGTGTTTTTTAATCAAAGCTGCAGGTTGCAGATCCCTGGCCTGGTGCAATAACTGTATAAATATACTTTAAATTTGTTCATGTAGGGGGTTATCATGATACAGAGGAAACATGTCTACTAATGTTACCAAAAAACATTACCCGACCTCCAACTGTTCCTGTTAACTGCTATTTCTTAATTACATTCCAAACAGCGGAAATTGTACCTGAAAATGCTTTGCTATCTTCTTATAGCCTTCTTCAATCAGTTTCACTTTCAGAGTTCTAGGCAACTGCTGAGAGGAACCCATGGCTGCTGATTGTTGGGACAAGGTCAGGGGAGTCTGGGTATTTATAAAGACCTGGTCTTTTCTAACAATGACTGTGAACAAACGTTTGCTGTGGCCCTTTTTCCTTTTCTGTTATTTTGAAAATGTAAAGGATCATCTGTAACTTCATGCCTTTTGGAGATCATTTCATCGTCCACTTAATTCCGCTTAACTGTTCACATTAACAGAAATTTTGATTAGGGGTGCCCACACTTTTGCATGCCACTGTAATTACTCATAACAGCCTCTTGTGGATGAGTCAGATCTCACAACAGTGAGACATGAAATCCTCATCCCTGATGTTTAATAGGAATCAACAGGCTAGGACTGATTCCTCTGTCTGCTTTGGACAAGTTGTCACACAGTGGAGTTAATGAATGGAGATCCGGTGATAACAGTGGGTTGGTATAAAAGACGCATAAGTATGAAAGATGTGCCCTTTTTAAGGTCATGTTTATGAGCTAAAGATCTGTAATAATAACCACAACAAATATCACACCGTGTTTGTCGTGGGCCAAATTTATTCACCTTTTATCTTGCACAATGTTTTGAGGTACATGCATTTCAGTATAAAACTTTTTTAGGCTTCAAATCCATTTCATTACAGTATTATACGTTTTATTTTGATAGTTTTACACGCAAAACACATGGTCTTAAGTTAACAATACTGTTAGATATTAAATATTTGCTCCATGTTGTTTACACATTAGTTTATTATCAATGATTTTTAATATTAAAACATATCAATTAGGGCATGTCTCTTATAAATGCATTTGGAGAGGCAAAAGAAAATAAAAACTCAAAATGTAAAAGTGTTTTAGACGCACTTAAAATAATTTGATTTCAAAACTTTTTTAACCTAATCTTACCACATTCTGATAGCCATAATGAAATTAATTTGTCTGTAAAACATTTGCAGCCCTTCATGGACTGTTGGAAGAGGATTTCAACAAATAAGCTTTTTATTGTTCATTCTTCTTTAGGAGCAGATGAATTACTTTATTTTTTAGGTTAAGAGGCACTTGAGCCACAATGCAGCCTTTTATGGAGAGAAAGATTTGGATCTTACACGTGGCCGCTGCAAATTAAAAGAAAATATTTAGACTTTAGCTAAGAAAGAGATCCGTGAAAAAAGGAATGCAAGGAATTTTTTAATTAATTTTCAGTTTCATCTTTCGGCTAGAAATCTAAAACCATTCTAATGGGACAGAGAGTATATTGTTTGTCTGTCTGATGTTGGTCATGTGCTCAGTAAACATCACTGGCACAACATTAAATCATTTAATGACTGATGATGTGCTCAATGCGTCTTTCACTCTCATACATGTATGCAGTATACACATTCTCATCCAATCCAGCTTTAATTGTGAAGCACTTTAAAACAACCAACCACAGCGGACGAAAAATGCTGTACAGAATAATAAATAAAAGACATAAACGACAACTGACAACTAAAATCAATTAAAAGACATAAAACGTGTGTAAATGGGCAAAAGTAACAGCCATACAATGAAACACATCTCTTTTGGAGAATGCAAAATGGAGAAAACCCTCCTCGTTTTCATGATTCATCAACAACTCCAGTCCTAATGGATGTCCTCAGCTTCCTCTTGTCTCTGTCATTCTTTCTTCCTCTTCCTTTATTAGGGCCGCCATTATGTTAGGTTTTCACTACAAGATTAACGTGGCCAAAAGATTGTGTGATTATAGTATTATTACAATATCTAAAGTTTGAAGAGAAAAATCTCTAAATCAGATTCTTCTTTAACTCCATTTATTATATGTTTTTCCTTTTTTATGCAATTGAATCAGACACAGTACACTACAAAATATGGATTGCTCATCTCATACTTGTTCATATTAATACATTAGTAGATACATTTAATTTATAGAGCAGTTACTGCCATGTCAAGATGTTTCTTCTAACGTTTCTTCTCCCTCATTTCCTCTCTGCCTGTTTATTTGCCTACTACACTTAATTTTTTTGCTTCCATAAATTTTTAATGATTATGGTCTTGTTTGCTGCAATAAAATCTGCAGAGGAGCTGCCAGTGACAAAGAAGAAAAAAAGAACGACTCCCTTGTCCTCCAGCTGAATTGTTCTAAGAATGAATGACACTGTGTGAGAGTGAGTTACAACATATTATAGTATAAGATAGATATGGAAGTTATAACAAGATTATTTTTAGGAATTGTTGCTAAAGAGAAACAGATGAGTGAAAATATCTGGTCTGTGTAGGAGGCTGCTCGTAGGAAGAATTGATTCTCATCATTATTCCAGTAAGATGACTTTTCGACCTCCAAATTGCTTCTGAGGAATGATGATGGGTGAGACGGATAAACCAGTGTGTGTTCATTCAAGTGTAGAGGTCCCAGAATGTGAGATGATGCATTTACTTGTTCTTTCTCTCGCTTTCTTTTTTTGTCGTCTTATAAAATCTACAGTCTAATTTCGTACTGCTTTTTTATGATAAATCAACTCCTGTGACCTTCTGTGCTATCATAAATCATGTGCTGTAGCTCAATTTCTTCTCAACGCAGTATTTTGTTATGCATTTGGATGCAGTGTAGGGTAATAACCGCATCTATGACATTCATGACATCAGTCCTGTCGATGATTCCTCAAATGAGTGAACTTTTTTTAAATATATGACTGAGATATTACTTTGTGCAGTTGTGCCTACAGCACAGATTACGCCTGATAAGTAACCAAGGTTTAACTTCTCAGCATACAGACAGACCTTGGATTAAAATCTGCACTATAAATTGAGGTTTGTCCTTGAAGCTGCTGTCGGAAATGAAACATTTAATTGGATTCGATGACAGTGTTGGTGATAAACACATCAGGAATAAGGACTTATGTCTGTATTTATACAATTTATACAAGTATGTCATGTTAATTTATTTATATTTATACTTTATAACATTTTTATTTATTGAAAGGACCTGTATAGGGCTGTAACTGACACTTATTTTTATAATCGATTAATCTGTTGATCATTTTCACAATTAATAGCGTAGTTATGTTTATCAAACCTGGAAATAATGATGTTCTCGAATGTCTGGTTTTTCCACAAACCAAAATGTTTCAGTTTCAGTGTTTTCTTTGTTTTTAGTAAAAAAACACTCAACGCTATTAATCAATTATCAAAATAATTAATTGAGTGGTTGATTTATAATTAATTGAATAATTGTTGCAGTCCCAGACCTGTATGCAGAGCACTGAAGTAGAACAGCCAATAGGAACACCCTCTCTCTCTCTTTCAAATGCCCTCTGATTGGTCAAAGTCTCTCGTCACAGGCATGAATTTCCCAGGAGCAAAGTCTAGAAAAGGTGCAGAAGTCTACACCTTTCTTAGATCTCTTGATTTACATTATCTTGAGAGGTTTTTATGTACTTTTTAAATGAATGACTCTAAAAATATCTCATTTAGTGCCAGTTTTGTAGGCATAATGTAAAAAAATCACTAGTAAACCTGTTAATGACGAGAATGTTAAAATTGCCTGTTTCTCCTGCTGTTCACAGTGTCAAACTGCTGTGAGGGGGATATTCTCCTTTTGCTGGACTCTTCGGGAAGTTTAGCAAACTACGAGTTCTCGCGCCTGCTGCTTTTCACGGCCGAGCTGCTTCGCCCCTTCTCACTCGGCCGTGGTCATGTAAGAGTCTCACTGCTGCAAGTGGGCACCAGCCCAAAACTGGAGTTCAGCCTGAACGTCCACGATGATCAGGAAAGTCTTCAGAAAGCCCTGCGACAAGTCAGACACCTGCAGGGAGATACCAACACTGTGGCGGCGCTCAGGGTGGCTCGGCAGCTCCTGACAGAGACAGAGGAGGACGTGCCGAAGATATTGTTGTGGCTGACGGATGGTGTGCAGCCTGGAGATGTAGATCAGCCCATAATGGAGCTGAAGACGCAGGGAGTTTCTGTGTTGATTGTATCCACAGTTCATGGCAACTACCAGGTGTTACAGCGTGCAGTGACTCCTCCTCTGGAGTCCCACCTCTACTCTGTGGACATTGATGATGTTGACATCATCGCAGAAGATCTGAGGAAGGCCATCATCAGTATGTGTGTGTGTGTGTGTTGTGGGGACACAATGCTGACACAGTCACATTATGTGCACTTTTCTTCCTTATAGGGAAAAAAATTGAGTCCCCATAACATAAATGATTACATTTTAGAGTGAAGACTTGTTTTATGGTTAGAAATAATTAGTGTTAGTGTTAGACCAGTAGTCGTTATGGTTAAAGTTAGAGTAAGTTTTGAGAAATGAATGTTCATTTAAGTCAATCTGAAGTCATGGAAACCTGACTGGATGTGTGTGTGTGTATGTGAGAGAGAGAGAGAGAGAGAGACAGAAGTTTTGGAGTAATTCAGCTCAGATGTCAGAACATTATCTTTAGACAGAAAGGGTGAATTATTGCAGATTTATTTGCTCCAGTGTCTATATTTTATCTCCTTTTACCTCTGTATCATCCTGTCCTGAAGTCTTCTCATTTTGTCTCATCTATAGAAATTATTCGTGCAGAACGGCTGCGTGTGGTTCACTTGACTTCCCACAGTGCTGTGCTGCAGTGGCGCCCTGTTCTGAGAACAGATAGTGGTTATTATGAGCTCCAGTATAACGTCATGTCAAAAACAGACCCTGAGAAGAGACACACCCTCTCTGGGGACTCCAGCTCGGTAGAGCTGACGAACCTTCAGCCTGATACCACATACACAGCATCTCTCCATCCAGAGTCCAATCAGGGGCTGTTTAACACACTCTCTGTTACTTTCACCACACTTCCTGGTAAGAATTAAATCAGAGTTCTACTTCAAATACATGTTTTTTTTATTCATTTTAAAATGCTGTTAACCAAAAAAAGTCATTTTTGATGCTGCAGCGCGTAAACCTTTATTGTTTTTATGTTATTATTCTGCCTCTGTTTAGTCTTCATGAACAGAAACAATGTAACATTATTTGAATGCTGTGTCCTTCATCTGATAACAGGATATACTGTATCAAGCAAAAGCATTTGTGTGTAGCTGCCAGCATTGCAGGGGAGAGTGGGGGCAAGAATTTTATCCCCTAAAACTACTAAATGACTGGATTTCCAAGCACAAAGCTGGTCACCTAAACAACAATATACTGTGAAATACAGAGTCGTGTGGAACTGATGTACGTTAGCATTGTTTGCACTCATTTGACAATGGTTTAAATGTTACAGACATTTGTTTATATTTAAAACCTGAACAGTACAGTTTTAATCAGTCTCGCCGCAAAGTCCTTTCCGTTATGAAGGGTTTCATCATTTTGCCACCACCTTCCTCAGTATGTTTGCCCATTGAATTGTAAAAACTCAGGTTTCCATTTAATTGTGAGAAAGAGCTGATGACGAATTCACTGAACCGGTCAAGAGCTTGACAAGAAGGTTGTTTTCTTCAATATATCAGATATACCTGCACTTGTAAAGCTGCATGGCACATTAGGGTTTCTACAGTATATCTTTTTACTCTTATGCCGAAGTCAGACTTTAGCATTATTATGGTGAAGGGTAACCACAGATGAATCTGTGATGCCGCACAACCTCCTGACAGAACGTCTGGCTCTGCACGTACAAAAGTGAGGAGCATAAACAAATGAAATGTGACATGAAAGAGGAGTATAGTTACCTCAAGTTTTCTTCAGGTTTAATCCTAATCGGAGACTAAAATAAGTGTAATACTTCAGACGCCATTGTTTGTTTACAGTCATCTTTCCAAATGTCATCTAGCCCCACCCCTCTTCCTCTTAAAATCATCACATTGGTTAGTTACCCTGGGTACCACTAGTTAGTTGGTCACATCACTGCATGAATCTGTGACCACTGAGTAACCATCGTAACAGACCAAAAGATCATGTAGTCTGAACTCGTATCAGTAAGATGTTCAAACATGTTACTTCAACGGCCGTGTTCCGTCTTATATACAGTAAAGTCGATGCTGTTAGTCATCACCTCATGTGTCTGGTCTCAGATGTTTTAAGCCCGGCGGTGGTCATCGTGTCAGACTCCGGCCCTCATCAGATCCGTGTTAGCTGGGGCCCCTTGCAGCCAACTCGGGTCCAAAGATACACAGTGGAGTACGGAGCTATTCCAAGTGGACGTGTCCAGACAGTGACATTACACAGCCAGAAAAATTCTACCTTACTCACTGACCTGACGCAAGGCACTCAATACCTGGTCACAGTCGGCGCTTTGCATGCGGATGGAAAAGAAGTAGCCATGTCAGTGCGGGCATGCACTCAGGATAACACTGAGGAGGCTACACTAACATGTACGTACTGTGTGTATGTGTGTGAACTGAAGTTTAAGTATATAGATGTCGTTGGTTATTACAAATAAATCTGCTGTCGTTGATTTGAAGATCCAGTATGTAAGAATTTGTGGCATTTATTGGTCAGACTACACAATGTAAAAAAACAGAGGACAGGAGTCCTTTGCATGCCAGAAAGGATGTCATTCTACATTTGTGTAGTTCAGGCTGCTGTAGAAACATGGTAGTGCAAGATGGTGGCCTATGTGAAGCAAGGCCCCTGCCGTGGCCAAAAGTTTTGTTTTTGGTTTTCACAAAGTTTGCTGCTTCAATGTTTTTAGATCTTTTTGTCAGATGTTACTATAATATACTGAAATATAATTACAAGCATTTCATAAGGGTCAACGGCTTTTATTGACAATTAAGTTTATGCAGAGTCAATATTTGCACTGTTGACCCTTCTTTTTCAAGACCTCTGCAATTCGCCCTGGCATGCTGTCAATTAACTTCTGGGTCACATCCTGACTGACGGAAGCCCATTCTTGCATAATCAATGCTTGGAGTTTGTCAGAATTTGTGGGTTTTTGTTTGTCCACCCAATTAATATTTGTGTCATTCTCAAAACTTTTGGCCACTGCTGTACAGTATAAAAGGCTTATTCTAAGGCTATGAAAACCAAAGGTTTTCTATTATTTGATTACTTTTAAGCAATAGTATACTCATAAAATATACTAAAGCTTAGTTTATTCCATTTCTTCCAATAAACCCTTCTAAATCTTACATACTGGACCTTTGAAAGCATCACAATTGTTCTGTTTATTTCTCTCTTATGAAAATGAAAAATGTAATTATTAGAGTTCCTGTTTTAATAGCTCCTACTTTCTTAACCAGCTTGACAAAGCAAATTAATACTTCCTCCATTTTTTTTTTTTTTTTTATTTGACAATTATTTTATTTATTTTTCTGCACCAGCTCTGCCTGCACTAACTGACCTCCATCTCACCCCACTGGAGCGCCAGGAGGTGCAGGTGGCATGGAAGGCCCGTCAGGGTGGATTGCAAGGCTACTGGCTCAACTGGGAGAAAAAAAAAACCCAAACTCCCACCACAAAATCCTCCTTTTTCCTGACTCCTACATCTCAGTCAGTGCAGCTCACACACTTTGGCCAGAGCAGCCGAGTGTGTGTGTCTCCAGTGTACAGCTCGGGACGAGGTGACGGGTTTTGCTGCACTGCAAAGAGTCTCACAGGTTCCCTACTGTTGTTTTTGTATTTTTATTATTTGCTATCCTGCACATACTCAGCAGATTTATTTCAATTCCTGTCACTTCCTGTTTCTCTGTCTCTGCTCTCTGTTAGATTCCAGCCGGCGGGGTAAACAGTGAGAGAGTCTGCAGCATAACACATGCTGGATGCACCAGAAGTATTACTCACTCTCACTCATTTTCTACCGCTTCATCCACTAGGGGTCGCGGGGGGGCTGGTGCCTATCTCCAGCTAACATAGGGCGAGAGGCAGGGGACACCCTGGACAGGTCGCCAGTCCATCACAGGGCCACATTGAGACAGACAACCATTCACTCTCACATTCATACCTACGGGCAATTTAGAGTCTCCAGTTAACCTAGTCACCAGAAGTATTATTTATTCAAAATAGGTTACTGTAATTGTCATCTAGAAATAAATTATTATGTCAGAAAATGCTTTATTATTTCACTCCAGCTCTCTGTCCTAACAATGCCCGAGTAAAAACCAAACACAGTGAAAATATCACTTTGCTTCAGCCACAGCGTCACACGTTTGTCCAGATTGTTGAACTCTTGGAAACACTTATTTATGTAAACATGTGTTTTGAAGGTAATAAAACGAGAACTGGAAAGAAGATTTTCTTTATAAAATCATGTTTACACTGTTCTTTTTTATAGTGAAGGGAAATGCAAACATCTGTATTAAAATCTGCAGCTCTCTGTTACTTGGTTGTTCATGGGGCCATCCAGTGGCATCAGACTGTAAACACATTTCTATTTAAATAAGCTGTAAACCTCATTGCATCCTTACAAGTCTTTAAGTGCATCCGCGTCCATTGATTAAACATTATTCCAGATACATAGGCGGTGTAGATATTAATTAAAATATTAAATATGCTGTTGGACCTGCCCTAATTGAAAATAATAGATACAGCTGAAAAGTGCGTGGCCATTCAAATGTTTGCTGGGTTTTCAAATGTACATACAGATACAGTTAGGGACAATGTTAAATAAAAATTAGTTGTTTTTTTTTTAATTTTATTCTGGTACCGTGTAACATTTTCACTGAAAACTTTAAAACAAGCTCATACAAATAGTGCCTTTTTCTTGACCCTCCCATCTTATATAATACAACAGCAGTTAAATACCTGAACAGAACTATGCCTGATTATTTAATTGTATGGTGTTTTTCTTTCCATGCAAAAGTGTAAGTCAGTTTCTTGCTGTATTCAACTTGATCAGTAACTTACATAAGTGGGATTGTGATCTCTTGCATTTATCTTTCAGCAACAATTGTTTTGAATATCATGTTGTTTCAAACGGCAGAACGTCAGTATTTATTAGCACCCACCTCTGATCCTAAGTACTTATTTTATTTGATTAAAAAAAAAAACCTTGTATGATGCAAACTAAAGCAAACAGAACTGTGAACTGTGTTTACATCCCCGTAGGATAATGACATGAATGAAGTTGCAAAGAAAGCACATTTTACTCAGGGAGGTTGATTAATCTCTTGTGTTTCATTAACATGCACCTGGAGCTCCCAGGGGCCAACAACCATTTTGATTTGTGGCTTCCTGAGGCCCTAACCTTCTCCCACTATTCAGTGTCTTGAATGACTTCCCTTGGAAATATCTAAGAGAATAACAAGGCAACTATACTGGTGCTCAAGATGGTAGCAGCATTTTGGAGGATGAAGACTGAGTTACACATGTGAAAAATGCAGAAGAAGATACCTATTTAAAGACTGTACATCGGCTGCTCAAACCCTTCCACGTGCGAGGTTGTTAAATCAGTGGCTGCAATGGATAATTCAATGAACCAGGATGAAAACCAGGAGCTTGTGGGGATGGGACTCCGTGTCTCTGTGTCCTCAGCACAAATTGCCTTCTACATAATCCTGGTGGTGATGGGCATCTTGGGTAATGCCACAGTGGTCGGGGTGATTGGTAAGAGTGTGATAGTGGACGGTGGCGGAGGACGCAACTCGGACATCATCATCATTAACATGTCACTGTCAAACTTGATGGTGTCTGTGATGAGGAACACACTGCTTATTATTTCAGACCTGGGACTCGAGGTATGTGCCGTCCTACATCACGAAATGCAGAGGAGTTGTTTCTGGCAACAGATTTTTATGCTTCATCTGTTTAAAACTGGTTTCCCGTTGAGCAGGTTGTCGTTTTATTTGAGTGTGAGTGAGAGCTTTGAGTGTGAAATGTCATATAATACACACATTTAAGTCCAGCTACAAAATCCTAAATTGTTCACGTTTTGGTGGCTTTAAATTTAGTTTAGTTTAGTTTAGTTTATTTGGTTTAATAACAAAATAAAACAATACAAGAAAGAAAAAAACAACCAAAGAAAAAAACAAAAGGGTGTAGGTAGAAGCAAAAGCTTATATAACACCTACCCCTTATTCCCTTATGAAAACAAGATCTTTTACATCCTCAACTGCAACATAAGAAAAACAAAGTGCCAAAGAAAGCCAAATTTGTGACCAGACAAAAGAAAATTCCAATAGTGTATTATTCTACTGATAATGTCAAACTAAATAGATACATATCGAGAAAGTTTTCCTTGTACAATTTCTTAAAAAGTTTGAGTTTACACATTTTGATGTTGACTGGACAATTATTCCAGAGTTGAACCCCCTTAACAGAAACACAATGTTGCATAATGTTGGTTCTATAAAAGTGGTTTTACAAAAACAAAAGTTCCTCATAAATTATATTCACTCTTTCTAATTTTAAACAGCTTCTGGATATTCGGGGTAGCTGTTCATTGTTTGCCTTTTACATAATTTGAATTATACCGTAATCTACTAAATCGGTACATTTTAGTGCAGCTAATTTAATGAACAAAGACAAATTTGTTGGCTCAAGATAAGTTTTATTTGTTATAACCTGTATAAGTTTAAAAATCAGAAACACTGAGACACAGCTGGGAAAAAATGAGACAAGTTTAGATAGAGAGTTGTTTATTCATCAGTTTTTTTCTGGAAGGTTGTGTTTGCCAATAAAAGTAAACATAAAAATAAAGCCATTGTGAGTATATGAGATTTTTTAAATGTTTCTCTCTCTCTCTTTACAGCTGTACTCATCCAAAGAGTGGTGTCAGTTCCTGATGGGGATCTGGGTGTGGCTGCGATCAGTCAATGTGTGGTCAACACTTTTCCTCAGTGCTTTCCACTTCCAGACTTTGAGACGTGTGACTCCCATCATGGGGAACCTTCATAGGACCCGCGGTGTTCCCAACTCACTGCTGCTCAGTCTTGCCCTCATCTGGCTTCTCAACTTTATTTACTCCATTCCTGCCCATGTATTTTCCACTAATGGTGATGTGAACTCCACAGAGGTGAGTGTGCACGTTTCAGACAATTTACCTCAATCTATGTACATTTTATTTGACTGTACTTTTATTTCATCGACCACCACCCATCTTTATTGTTGACCTTGTGTTTGCCGTAAACTTAAGACTCTTTAACCCGTTTGAATTGTGTAATAGGGTAAATCAGTACCATCAGACCAGGAATAATCATGATTAATTACCACAAATTTATAATGTAAAACAAATATTTGTGTTTTATTGTTTTATTATTATGGGTTATCATATTGTTCAAAACAATGTGTCTAAACCCTGACCAGCACTAAACCCTGTACTTTATTAATAATATAATTAAAGGATTGTCCTTATGTATTTAGAGAGATTTAAACAGCAACGAAATATATTATTGTTATTAGTGTTAATAACATTATTTAAGACCAACTTTCAGGCACATCATTCAAACGCAAATGCTAATGATCACAGAATTTGACAAACAGAAAAACAACAAAGCTAGTGGTGTTCTGAGACATTGGAGCAGTACTGTACATGAAATGTATTTTAATTCAGAAGTATTATTTTGTATCAATAGTATTTATTCTTCTAAAATTGATTAAGTTCTCTCCTCCTCTGCTCTTTCCTCCTCCTCTCAGACTCTGATGCTGGTGAGCAGCACAACACGCCCCCTGCTGGGCTGTGTGTGGAACTTTCCGTCCACCTACAGTGGCCTTGCCTACGCCACCACATCTGTTGTGATCCATGAGACAATTCCCATAATCCTGATGGGTTTTACCAACCTGGGTTCCCTTTATACACTCTACACCCATGGCCGGATGCGCGGTTCGGTGCAAGACGCGCCTGTCATTAAACGAGTGCCAGCTGAGAAACGAGCAGCCAAGGTGAGGAAGAGGAGGGAGTTTGCAAATCTCTCAGACTCTGAAGAGCTCACTGGCTGAAGCATGTATACAGACAGTAAATAACTAAATCAAAATATTCAGGGGACCTATGTGTTGTAATTGTATAATAATTTTTTTTGGACTCAAAGTGATTTGACGTGTGTTTCATCATCTGTTTTCATCTCAATGTGTTGTTTTCTTTGCCTTGTATGATTTCAGGTGATTCTTGCTCTCATAATGCTCTTCATTGTATCCTGGGGAACCAGCATCATCTCTGTAAACTATTTCAACTACAGCCGTGGCTCCTCAGCTGAATATCTGCTGATCCTCGCACGTTTTGCCAATATTATTTTCATCGCCCTGTCCCCTGTCATTCTGGCAGTCGGCCACAGGCGACTGCGTTCTACCTTCAAGTCTTTGCTTTCACACTGATCGAGCTGCTGGATGACAGTTCACTCTGCTGAAATGATAACTCATTTATTTCCTTCTCTCTACAAATTGTCAACAGAAGAAGGTTTTCAAAGTTAGATTATATTACAAGAGCATGCCAACCAATATCTTATAAATGATACACTGGGTACTGTGTAATGTTTTTGTTACACGATGGCTTCTGATAAGACAAGTCACTTTATTTCATTTCAATTGCAATCCACTTCAATTCAGACTTTGCTACAGACTCAAATACAGACCACAAAAAAATCAAAAACAAAGCATTGTACGTTGTATTTAAAAGGTTAAGTGGTTCCTGCTCCTGCTCCCTCGGTCAGGTCTAACATTTTTGTTTAGAAAGTAATGTTGCATTAAATCACCCAATTTTGCAATTTTGCAGCTTTAAGCAAATTTAATACTTGACATCATTTCTGTCCAGACAGTTTGGTAGAAGTTTCAAATGGATGCTTCATCAGTGCTTACTGTATCTGTGTGACCATTTTTTGCAGTAACACTCTGCATCAGTTGCTTTTAACTTTCACCTCCTCATTTATGGCTTTTCCCTCTTTGGAACAACAAAAATTGTTTGATTTCCATTTTTCATTTTAATATTTGGGGATTTCGTCCTCTGTTCAGTGATCTTACTGTGACATTTGAGAACTTTAGACCACCCCAGTATCATGCTGGTGATTCTCCTTCTCAGCTTGCCATGTCCCAGTGCCACCACCATTGGACTGAATCCTACAAACAGCGAGGCAGAAAAATGAGCCACAGTCAACAGCCCCTCTGCGTGGTGCCCCCCATCGTGGTTGTAGTATGTCACTGCAGCGACCTGTAGCGCCCAGCAGACCACGAACAGCGACACAAGTGACATTATGACATGGGCTGCCTTGCGTTCCGTGGACACATGTTTGTCCAGTTCTCCGTGACCTACTCCTGACTCTCCCCCTGATGTGACAGCTCTGATGTGCTTGGCAAGAGCGTGAAGTGTGGCCAGGTTAGTGAAAACCATCAGGACCAGCGGCAACACCTCATTAAGAGCCAGTGAAGCGGAGGCAAAGGCTGAGCCCTGCTGGTCTGAGGGGAACTCCCACACGCAGCCGAGCAGAGGCCTGGTTGTGCAGCTTATCACCATCAGCTCCACAGTGGCGTTGCCATGAACATGGGTGCTATACACAAGAGCAGGGATGGAGAAGGCCAGGTTAGCCCCCCACACCAGGCCCAGAACGATCCACACCCGCCGCCTCTCCCTCTGCTGGGCAAGAGGTCCAAAGGTCACATGCTGTCGCCTGAGAGTAGTACAGTGAAAGACGCTAAGTGCTAGAGTCACCCAACACCCGACAGCACGCCACCACACCCACAGTAACATGAAGACTCGACACCAGCCTGGAGACAAAGACACGTTCAAACCCAGGTCCGACACAAATATGGGAACTGTGCGGAAAAGTGAGGTCAGCAGGTTGGCCAGTGATAAGTGCACCAAGATAGTGTCAGAAGGAGGGAGTCTGCGAGCCGGACTCTCACTGGCTGACTGCAACACCTATAGTAGTAAAAGCAAGACAGCCTGAGGGACAATCCTAATAAAAACATCAGACCACAAGTTTGAATATAATATTTGATATTATCTCACCACATGGATGACCAAGATGTTTCCCAGGATGCCAGAGAAGACCAAAAGTCCAAACAAAATAGCGTCTACAGTGAGGACTTCTGACATGGCATCATTCTTTGCATGGCGGCGCCATAGCTTGAGTTTTCTGTGTGTGGAGCATGAGAGTGAGTGGAGAGAGACATTGAGTCTTCCTTTGTGCCTCTAATGCTGCTGATATTATCTTATATATGCACAGACCGACAAACAAACAGGTTCAACATGCAGATGGTTTTGTTGCTGACGAGGTTCAGGGTCCATTTAGTTAAATATGCTGATGCATTCACTGCATATGCCAAGGCAGACATTTTCCATGTTCTCTCTCTGCATCACCAATCAGCTGTAATAATGTAAACCTGTCTCTTATGTACAGGTCATACTGTGATTTTTACTGTTTTATTCTTTTGTTTGTTTGTTTGTTTTGTATTTGGGTTTTTCTTGTTAATGTCTCTATAGCTTGGCTAAATAATGATATACAGTATGTCATCACATTAAAAGCAACTGATTACACAGATTTAATCAATTATCAAGTGTGAGCTTCCATGAGGAGGTGGTGCAGAGCCAGTCCCATTGATACAGCATTTTCTTCTCTTATTAGTCAGCTATTCACACCCTCCATTGGTAATAATTGCTTGCTGGGAAGCCAAGTTTCTCTCTTGGGAGGAGACACTGGGATCGTTGCTTGGAATAATCTGAACAAAGTACTGTTTAATTAAATGTACTATGGAAAACAATGATGCATCATGGTCATATATTAATAGTAAATTATTTTCCATTGCACTTTGAGGTATTTTTTATCGCTAGATGTTCAATGTTCCCTCTTATTTAAAAAATTAATACAATAAACAACACTGGATAAGCAGAAAATGTAAATCACAAGCTTTGTTTGGGACTGTCCCTTATTCATGATGATAATAAATAAAGATTCAAGTCATTCAAGTTTATTTGTAGTTATTTTACCTGTGCATATATGAAGCTCAGTTTCTGTGTCGGAGAGGTTTAAGTACAGATGGTATCCAACTTTTGAGGCTGTTATATACACTGAAGTGCACAGACACAAGTGTGCATGCCACTTTTTATAAGGTATTCCTCCATCAATGTTGGAGAACAAAACGACATAGATATTAGAGTAAAGCCAGAGCATTAAACTTTTACCCTGAAGTTAAACTGTGCATCTTGAGAAAATATGAACACACCAATAAGATATACTTACAGCAGTTTATTAACTTGCCTGTTTAGTTAAATTTAAGTCTAACATAAGTGACTTAACTGGGTGCTCATTTGTGTTAACATACACAAGAGAATGACAAAAACAAATATAAATATTTTATTAGTAAATAAATAAATATTTTAATAATTCCCTTGCTGATATGGATCATAAAATGATTGCAGAATAAAGGCTTTTGTATTGTATTCCATTTTGTCTTGTCACTTTAGGGAAATGGTTGGTTTCTAATTTCTGCAGGAAATTTACTGAAAGGCACAGAGAGATGAGATTAATTGCAAACATGTGTGATCTGCATGATCAATACTGCGACAGTACTTTAAAGCAATGAGTATAAAAGGCCATACTGCATCACAAAATGTGGAGTTGTTGCTCCTGGCAACAGATTTTTATGCTTCACCTGTGGTTATACATTTGTGGTAAAACATAAGGTGCACATTCAAAGAATGTCCCGTTGAGCAGGTTATCATTTTATTTGCATTAAATGTCTCCATTACAGCTTTCAGTGTGAACTGTTACATAATACACACATTTAAGTCCAGTTACATAATGCTTTCTGGTGTGATGATGGTTCAAGCTCAACTCAATAAATATATCCCTCATTCAGCTGCTGAATGAGGCAGATTGTTCGTGTTTGCTTCTTTGCTTTAGTTAATAAAACACTGAGACACAGCTGGAAAAATTGACACACATACAAGTCTTGACAGACAGACAGACAGACAGACAGACAGACAGACAGACAGATAGATAGATAGATAGATAGATAGATAGATAGATAGATAGATAGATAGATAGATAGATAGATAGATAGATAGATAGATAGATAGATTTTTCAAACATCCTAGTTTTATTTTGGATGCTTCCATTATTTGATTTTGCGCACAAAATTGAAATTATTCCACAAAAACCAAAAACTACCAGGGTCAAAATTATCAGCCCCCTTAAGAACTGCCCTTTTTATTGAGCCATAGCATAAACCACTGTTGTGCAATGATGTGCTTAACTGTGTAATGCTCAAAACTTAAAAAAAAAAATTTAAACTGAGGGTTATCACCCAATTTACGCACAGTATAAAATCTTCAGTAAGGGTTTGAGCTGTCACTTGAGGAAGCATCATGCCAAAAACAAATTACATCAATTTAGACTTGAGAAAAAGGATTGTTGATGCTCACAAAGCAAGAGAAGGGTATACAAAGTTATCACAGTGTTTCCAAGTGTCAAGAACCGGAGTGAGAAGCATCATCAAGAAATTCATAGAGAGTCACACAATACAGGACAAACCTGGCAGAGGTTGGAGGAGAATGGTTTCAAAAACTAAGATGTGTCTAAAGACCCAGAACAACTGCCAAGACACTAGTGAAGGACATAGCCAAGTCAGGAATTGTAGTCTCGAAGAAGACAATTACTTGCAGACCAAGAAGAACTCCACTTCTGTAGAAGGGACACCTTCAAGCCAGACTGAAGTATGCTAAGGACAACCTGGAGAAAGATTATTCATACTGGAAGCATGTCCTTTGGTCAGATGAGATGAAACTGGAGCTGTTTGTACGAAGGGACATTGTGTTTGGAGAAAGAAGAATCTCATCAAGGTGGAAGGAATCATGAAGAAAGAAAACAAGAATCAAGAAAACCTGAAGCAGTCAGCAGCAAAACTGGGTCTGGGTCGTCGCTTTGTCTTCCAACGTGACAGCGACCCATATATATTTATACTAAATATATACTAACATATATTTGCTCCTGGTGAAGAACTACCTCCAGAAGACCAAAGTGAACATTATTGACTGGCCTGCGCAAAGTCCTGACTTAAATCCCATTGAAAATCTTTGGGTGAACTAAAGATGAAGGTCCATGTCAGAAGGCCATCAAATCTGGAGGAGCTTGAGAGATTTGCCAAAGAAGAATGGACTGGGATTCCTCAGGAGACGAGTCAGAGACTTGTTGAAAACTGCAACAAACCACTGCAGGCTGTTATCCAGCAAAAGGGATACACAATTGACTGACGACATCGGGGGGATAATAATTTTGACCCTGGCAGTTTTTTGTTTTTTTTCGTTTTGTTTTTTTTGGATTTTGTGGAATAATTTCATTTCTGTGAGAAAAGTCAAATAATGGAAGCATCCAAAATAAAACTAGGATGTTTGGAAAAAAAAAAAAAAAAAAAAATATATATATATATATATATATATTTAACAGCACGTGGGAGAAACTTAAAAACAATGAAATTTTCATAGGGGCTCATAATTTCGTGTAGAAAGATAAACAATTTTAATTACTTCCTGCTTCCTGCTTACACACAGATGGAATTAACTTCACCTCTGATGATTTACATTTACATTCTCTTCTTCACCTGCAGGTGTGTGTGTGAGAGAGAGAGTGTATGTGACACGGGTGGGTGTGGGTGACTTTAAACGCTCTCTTCATCAGTGTTGTCAGGTCTGTGTGTGTGTGTGTGTGTGTGTGTGTGTGTGTGTGTGTGTGTGTGTGTGTGTGTGTGTGTGTGTGTGTGAGGATGA